>CAUYLG010072874.1:0-44880 GCA_963573385.1 Cacajao melanocephalus | reverse complement strand
CAACCTCCGCCTCCTGGGCTCAAGCGATTCTCCTGCCTCAGCCTCCCAGGTAGATGGGATTACAGGCGTGTGCCACCATACCTGGCTGATTTTTGTATTTTTAGTGGAGATTGGGTTTCACCATGTTGGCCAGGCTGGTCTTGAACTCCTGACCTCAGGGGATCCACCCACCTTGGCCTCCCAAAGTGCGGTGATTACAGGTGTGAGCCACCACTCCCGGCCTCATTTCTAAACAGCTCTACTTGTTTTAAAGCCATGATTTATATGAAGTTGAAAGAAAGAAAGAGAAAGAAAGAAGGAAAGAAAAGAAAGAAAGAGAAAGAAATAAAGTAGCTCATTAGTTCCAACACAGCCCACTATGACCATTTACCCCTTTATCCAATGACTGGCTTTGAAATATTTGGGGACATTTATTAGGCCCAGTGGTGTCCATCAGGGCAAATGGGGGCTGCAGACTCCTTCCCTGGGGATTTGGGCAGCTCTAGGGACTACAGGCCACAGCTTCAGGAAGGCCGTGGGGCCTGGGAGGAACCTGCCCTCTAGTGGCCTGAGCGGCTGCACATTGCTAGCGGTGTGGTGCCTGGGAGCACCAGACCTGCTCTGGAGAGGATCACCTGGGATGAGTCCCAAGAACCTACTGGTTCTGCTCCTGACAAGATCATACAATCAGGAAGCCGGGCATGGTGGCTCACACCTGTGGTCCCAGGTACTACTCTACAGGTGGATGTGGGAGGATCGCTTGAGCCCAGGAGTTCAAGGCTGCAGTGAGCCGTGATGGCCCCACTGCAGTCCATCCTGGTGACAGAACGGACCTCATCTCTAAAATAAAATAAATCAGGATGCCACTCTTTTGCCCCTCCTATGCTGCCCTCCTTCAGGTACCTGGTAGACTTTCTTCGATTTGCCTCTCGGAAAAGATCTGATGAAGCGGTTCCTGTGAGATGGAGATGGCTAATGAGGCTTCACGTTTCTTCCTAGGGATATGTCATTTTAAAGAGAAAGACTGAAGCTCTGAATGGTGCAATGTCCAGCCTTGCGGAGCTGGTTGAGGAAGGGGGCTTTCAGGACAGGAGTCTTTCCCTCTCTTCTGGAATAAACCTCAGCCCCTGTGTACCTATTCGAGCACCCTGCTCTAGGCTGGGGGTCCTGGAAGTGGGGCTGTGGTGGGTAGGGGGGTACTTGTGTTGTCTGCCTTGTTTACAATGTCCCCTCTCTCTCAGTCCCTCTAGGTTCTACCCTGTGTCCCGCAGGGTCCCTGAGTACTATGGCCCCTACGCCTCCCAATACCCCGACGATTACCAGTACTACCCGCCCGGGGTGCGGCCAGACAGCATCTGCTCTATGCCAGCCTACGATCGGATCAGCCCACCCTGGGCCACGGAGGACAAGCGCCATGCCTTCCGCAACGGGGGTGGCCCTGCCTACCAGCTGCGAGAGTGGAAGGAGCCTGCCGGCTACGGGCGGCAGGATGGCACTGTCTGGATCCCCAGCCCCTCCCGGCAGCCAGTCTATTATGATGAGCTGGATGCCACCTCTAGCTCCTTTCGACGCCTGTCTCTGCAGCCCCGCTCCCACTCTGTGCCCCGCTCACCCAGCCAGGGCTCCTACAGCCGTGCCCGCATTTACTCCCCCGTCCGCTCACCCAGTGCCCGCTTTGAACGGCTGCCACCTCGCAGCGAGGACATCTATGCTGACCCTGCTGCCTATGTGATGAGGCGATCCATCAGCTCCCCCAAGGTGAGTCACCAGCCTGCCCTTCCTTCCTCATCCCCTGAGATTCCCCAGAAGCCTAAGACCATCTACTGAGAAGAGGCAGAGATGTGGGAACATCTGGGCCACAGGGCCACTGTGCTGTGTGTCTGCAGGATCAGCAGTGCTGCCCGGGGGAGCCCCTGACCTGTGGTTCTGTCTGTAGGAGAGCTGTCTTGGGGATGGCCTTGCCTCTTGAGTGGGAACATTGCTTTCTGTACATGCCCCCAGGTTGTGCCAGAAACTGTGCTGTCATATAAGAGGGCAGAGAGGGTTCTGTCTTTTCAAATCTTGAGGACCTGGCAGATCCTTGCAAGGGGGGCTGCTGTCTATTTCAGTTTGGGATCTGCTCTGGGACTGAACACAAACACCCCTAACCTCAAGCTTCAGCTGGTGGGGAACTCCGTGTCCCGGCCAGACCCCTCACCTCTGCGATCCCTTTCTCTTCCAGTATGATTACCTGGGAGACAGGAGGCCAGTCCCTGCAGGACTGTTCCCCTACAACTACCCACCATCCCCCACGGTCCACGATAAGATGGTACGTCCTCTCTCCCCTCCACTCTCCCCACACCATGCTCCACCAAGGGTGGAGCTAAACTGGGGCAGACTCCAGGGACTCTCTGTGCCTAATGCCTGGCCTGGCTGGTTTTTAGCAGCCTCTGGATACCTCCTCCCTCCCAGCCAGGACTCTAGCCCCAGTATCAAGTTTGGTGCCAGTAACCCCTTCTCTTCTGTGACACACACCATGGAGGAGGGATGAGATCTGGGAGCATGTAATATCCTGGTCACTCTCCTCTCCAGCATGCAGGAGAAGGGGCCTAGGCAGGAAAAGTCAGGCCAGAGCTTCTAACAAGAAGCAAGATCTCTTAAACTTTTTCCCCTGAAGCGTAGTTAATTCCCGTTTGTCCTTTGCCTGGAATGCTACTTTTTGGGAGAGATACAAGCAATATGATTGAGGAAGAAAAAATTTTCTGAATTGCATCTCCTCCTTTTTCTCTGCCTCTTTCTACTCGTGTCTCTCCCTGGAATTTGTTCTTCTGAGAACTTTTACCACCACCTAGAGATCTAGATGAGATGCTCCGCCTGGGAGGATTGGGGAGGTCCACTGGGACCATCAGGCAGAACCCTTGTCCAGAAAGCCTGTTGTTGACCTGATTCCATAACAGCACCTGGAGGCCAGGGTGGAGGAGTGCTGGGCAGGCTGGAGGCTGGGCGGCTGCTTCTTCCCCTCTCTGTCCGATTCTCACTCTGCCAGTGTCCAAAGCAGATAAGCCTTGCCCTCAGCAGACGTACGCATCTGGAAACACCTGCTTTTTCCAGAAAACTCAGAAACAGCCGCTAGCAAGTGCTGCCTAAATTGCTTTGGTGGCACTCACGTCTCCCAGGGAGGCCTAAGCAGACCTAGGAGAGCTGGCACTGGGGTCTGCATGCTCCCCTCCTCTCCCTGGAGTGTCCTGTAGAGAACTACTTTGCCTGCCCACATCCTCAACCCCTCCCTTCCTGAGAGCTCCTCAAGGGCAGAGGGAGATGCGTCTCCTTGTCCTGGTCACTAACTCTTAACTGCTTTGCTTCTTTTTTATTGTTTTCTTTTGTGTGTTCCTGTTTGTTTGTGTTGCTGTTTGGCCTCTTGGCCTCGGGCTCCGGGTAGGATGAACTTTTAGATCTTCAGTTGCAAAGAAACCTAGAGTATTTGGATCAGCAGGTAGGCAGAGCTGGTGCCCCCGTTACCATCCCACTGCCTTCCTACCACATCTCCCCACTCCTCCACCTCCTCCTCTTCCAGCCATTTGACAACCTTTGTTGGTGTAAGCAGGACACAACAAAGTGGCTTATGTTTTGGTTTGCCCCCGCACACCCCTTCTCTTCAAAGCCCTTTAGGACAGCTGGGAGTTTCCTGGGGAAAGAAGCATAATAAGTAGGCACATGAATAATTAATGCCACCTCTTATTTCTCCAGTGCTCAGCTCAGATGGAACTGCCCCCAGGGGGAAGGTGGGAATTTGCATTTTTGCTGGCGAGGAGGAGGGAGCTCTAGGCTGGGCCTAAAATGCTAGGGATTTAGTTCAGCCTGAATCTGGGACATCATCGGATCATATTTCACAGGTTGCTGCTAAACTCCATAATTGGTAAACTGAGGCCTACAGACCCTCTCTAGGATGATTTTAAAAGCAGTATTCACTCAGTGTATTCATTAGTTCCTCCAAAAGCCCCTTTGCATACACAGCTCATGCAATCCTGAGAATTCAGTGCAGACAGAGGGGGTATTATCAACCCAGTTTTACAGGTGAGCAAGCTGAAGAGGCAATGAGTGTTCCAGGAGATGCAAGCAGTTGGCCGCCTGGTCTCTGCTCCAGGGCTCTAACCCTTTCTTGTCTTTTAAGCTGTGAGACTGCGATTAGACAGGTGGGGGGTCATTATGCTGGGCATTTATATAAGCACATACTCCTAAGTTCAGACCATGGCCTAGAAGTACACACTGTCCTGCGGAGGCAGCCTGGGAGGGTGGACATGATCGTAATAACAGCTACAATAATGGGATGCATCCTCCATGCCCCGTTCTGTTCTAAGCGCTTTTCAGATCTCTAACTCATTCAATCTTCATTACAACCCTGCAAAGTGGGTACTGCCATTATCCCCATTTTACAGCTGAGGAAACCAAAGCATAGAGAGGTTGAATAACATGCCAAGATTACACAGGCAGTG
The DNA here is from genome assembly GCA_963573385.1 of Cacajao melanocephalus. Lineage (NCBI taxonomy): Eukaryota > Metazoa > Chordata > Mammalia > Primates > Pitheciidae > Cacajao > Cacajao melanocephalus. The sequence goes on along the minus strand of CAUYLG010072874.1, from coordinate 40,429 downwards.
AACAGCCGAACTTAGAATGTGACTCCGAGCTTTTGACCCAGTTTACAGCTGAGGAAACATCTAAGGTGTGACAAAGCTGCCGTCAGACCTCATTAGGATGAGTTCATGCTCTTAAAGTTGCAGGAAAAAACATACATTTAAAATCAGATGCTATAGCTGCAACTGTTGGTTCTTCTAGTCACCAGCCGTGTGACCCATTTCCTGTCTCACCGGACCTTCCGGTTGATGTCTCAGTTCGATTTTGTAATGAACTTCAGGCACTAGGAAGCACCAGTGTCTACAGTTCAATAAGCAGGGATGGCTCCTATCGCATTCCAGCTCCGGAAGCAGCTCATTATGTCCACACCATGAGCATTCCTGGCCATGTGAGTATAGATCCCAGGATTCCAACTCGGAGCAGGGCAGGGAGGCCCAGGCTCTTGCTGGTGGGAAGCAAGATCTGAGGTGCCTTGCAGGATTGAGGAGCAGGCTCAATGCCCACCCGCCTCCAGGTTCCTGGGCAAGCTGTCCTCCCTGTCACCCTTGTGATCGGCTTTCTACTCCATCCACAAAGCCCATCTGTCCAAGCATTCAGTGCAGACAGCAGGGTCCCTTCCTGGGAGCTTTTATCCTCACAAAGGGGCTGGGCCATTAGGCTGGGGGCTTCAGAAATAGCCTTCCAGAGGACCCCCTCATGGATAAAGGGTATTATTCTTTTTTGTGTTTTTTTTTTGAGACAGGTTCTTACTCTGTTCCCCAGGCTGGAGTACAGTGGCACAATCAGCTCACTGCAACCTCCACCTCCCAGCCTCAAGCGATCCTCCCACCTCAGCCTCGTGAGCAGATAGGACTACAGACAGGTGTGCAACCACCACACCTGGCTCATTAAAAAAAAATTTTTTGTAGAGGTGGGTGTCCCACTGTGTTGGCCAGGCTGGTCTCAAACTCCCAGCCTCAAGCGATCCTCTCACCTCTGCCTCTCAAAGTGCTGGGATTATATGCGTGAGCCACCATACCTGGCCAAGGATAATACTCTTAAAAGGCAGTCTTGTATGATGAGAAGAGTCCAGAAGACAGTCAGACCCTGCTGCTGTACTTCTAACTCTGCCATTTACAAGGATTTTTCTTTTTTAAATCTTGGAAATGTCAAAGTCTCTCTGGGTCTTTGTTTTCTCGATCATAAAATGGGCATTGTAGAACCTGCCCTTCCCTTTCAACCTCACAGATTTATTGGGAGAATCGAGTGGGAGTGGATATGAGAGCTCTTTGTCAGGCTTCGGCAAGAAGTGGGAATCACCACTTGCTGCTATTATATTTTGTTTTTCCGAAACTTAAAAATATCAGTGAGCACTACTTACTATGTGTGAGGCAGCGGGTTAGGTGCTTTCTTACAAAATCTAACATTTTGGAGAGAAAGAAGGTAGCACACAAGAATCCTCCTAGAGGGAAGACCCACCTGGGCTGCAAGATCCCCGAAGCCGCAGCCCAGGTGGGAGCAGGCCAGGACGAGAACAGTCGTGCTTGCTCCCTCTACTTCTCTAGCTCTGCTTGTTGGGGAAGGAATGGGATACCCACAGTTGGCTGTGCAGGGATGGCTCCTGGCCCTCAAGGCCCTTTCATTCCAGGACTAAAGAGGTAGAAAAATCAGTTCCTCAGAAAGCCTTTTGAAATGCTGCAGACTCAGGTTCGTTCTCTCGTTGTTACCAACAAGCCATTGGGAGCTCCACACCCTGCAGTCTCTCTTAGCAGCAGATCCTAGTGCTTGGGGGCGAGGAAATACAGGGTGGTGGGTGCCCTTGCCCTGCCTACAACATGTAGAAGCAAGGCTGCATTCGGGCTGTTGCCTAAAAGGGGTAAGGGGAAGAAAGGACAGTGTGGGTACAACTGAGATTGGAGAGATGATGGAAAAAACACTGGGGACCTTCCGAACGGGAGCCCCAGATAATCTTCCCTAATGTGGCTCATTCCTCCCTTCCTCATTCACTTTCCCTCCCAGAAAGCTTTCCCTGCTCAACTCCCTCTGTCTTCTGCTGCCTTCCCCTGTAGAGCAATGGAGTTAAAGGGACACAGCCAAGAACATTCCCTGACATTTTCCCTTTTTGGTCCTTTCCCATTGGATGCAGTGGGGGAAATGATGGCATTTCTGGTTGATCTGGTTGGCTCGCCCTTTCTCCCACCCCTCCTTTCTCTTCCTCTTCCTCCTCATCCACTCCTTTTTCCATTTCTCTCTTTTTTTTAATTGGCAAGTAGTCTTTCCACTTCCATGTTCCTAAGGATTCTTGAAATAGAAAGAACGTGTTGGAAAGCCTGGTGTCCCTTTAACGTGGCTTGCTTGTTTTGGCCTCCTTGTTTGCTCCCTAGCATCGTCTGAGATCATCATGGATGCTGCCAGCCCAGCTCTGGAAACCGTGTTTAGCACTTTCTGCACTAGAGCCGAGGGTGGGCAGGGGCAGGGAGAGGGGCCGGGCCTCTTTATCTGTGGCAGCCCATCCAAAGAGCAGGTCCTAGATTTTCTTTTTTGGTTGTTTCACTTAGTTCAAGTTTGGGGAGATCAACCTTCCAATTGCCTCTATGGTCTTTGTCCAAAGTAATGTGAGAAATGAGATCAGGGCAGGGAAATGACAACCGTGGCCAATGTGGACAGGACCCACAACAGCCAGGCACCCTGAGGAAGAGTCACTGGACAGGATCTCTGTTGTGCCTCCAGCAAGGGCCCAGTGGCCTCCCGGACCCTTCCGTGGCCTTTCTGCAAGGACAGCTTCAGTGCTGGTCCTGAAACAGAGGTCACGAGGGTTGAGCAAGGGGTGAGGGCAAGCCCAGGGTACTGGGAGAGCTGCCCTCCCCTGTTTCCTGGGAAACAAGCACAGGTGGGTGAAGGGGAGATACCTACACGTGGGTCGGAGTGTGAACAGTTCATTCCTTCCTCTGCTGCAGATGAGTGAGAGCGAGACTCTCATCAGTATGGTGAACCGCATGGTGGAAAACTCCTCCCCCAGGTCCCAACTCTTCATGCAAGTAAGACCTCTACCTGGCAGCATGGTCCCTGCCAATGCCATTTCAGCTGCTTGTGCATGGTCGAGTCGCCCATCTAGGATGAGGCTCACACCACCCAACCTGCTCATCTGCCTGGAGACAGGCTTGGCCTGGTCTTCCTTCCTTAATTCCACTCTGTCACCTCCATTCTTCACTTTCATGGGTAAACCCAGAGCCCATTTCCCAAACCATCAAAATAGCCAGCACCAACAACTCATGCCATGCTGGGGCTCGCAACTCTGCTCTTTAGTGTTCTGATTTCGATTTCATATTTGTAATATCTTGACAGACGTCACTGGGGTTAAAGGCATGAGGGGTGTAATGGAACCATCTAATGTCAAAGGTGTATAGAATATGCTGTGGTCATCAAATGTGGTGTCAAGGCTAGGCAGCATTTGCTGGACCCAGAGACCCTTCTGAATTTTTGCCAATTTTTGTTTAGACACAAGCCCTGTGACTGGCGTTCAATCTACTAGAGCAATAGTTTTCAACTCTTCCCAATGCTCATTCCTACCATTCCCCTATGTCCTATTCCCACAGACAGCCACGAGTTCACTGATGTTCTCATGGTGGTTACCAATAAGCCATTGGGAGCGGCACACGGTGCAGTCCCTCTTAGCAGCAGATCCTAGTGCTTGGGGGAGAGGAAATACAGAGCATGGCTCAAGCAGAGTTCTGATCTCTCCAGAGTCAGCCTAGGACAACTGGGATGGGGTTAGGCCGGGCCATCCCAGGCGTTCAGCCAGGGGATGAAGAATGAGGTCCCTGAAACAAAAGCCACCAGAGGTGATGGACCATGGTCTCTGGCAGGAGCAGAGCAGGAATGTGATGTCAGCTTCCTATCTCTGCATACCCTCATCCCGCCCCTGCTGCAGTAACTGGCCTCATGTTTTTGCAGGTCCCTCCATATCCAGAAGTGTTCCGGGACAGCCTCCACACCTACAAGTTAAACGAGCAAGACACAGATGTAAGAGCAGCACTCCCTGCTCCCTCCCTCCACTCCACCCTCCTGCTGCTGTCCTCTGCAGGGGCTCTCTCTCCATCCATCTCTCGTCTTCTGGTGGCTCTTCCTACCTTTGATTCATGTCTTCTCTCACCACAACAAGATTCTGCCTACCTCCTCCTCATCCCCCTTCTTTTCTGATCTGCCACCTACTCTCCCTTCCCTCCCATGCTGGCTGTTTCCGTTTCTCCACTGAGCGCTCTGCCCTCTTGCCTACAGCAGTGGGATCTGCTTGTAATGGGAATGCAGACTTTGTTGGGGGATAGATCAGTCGGTCCACTCTGCTCAGCATGGCATTAGTCCCTACAGGTGACGAAAAAGGAGAATACAGCTCTGCCCCTGCCCTCAGGGAGCTTCAGGGTAGTGGGAGGCGCCAGGTAGCAGCAGGAGGTGGTAACACAGTATTAACCCGGTGAAGGGGAGCCCTAATAGGTTCTGCCAGGGGCAGGGAAGTGAGACCATGTGGGCTGAAGTTCAGGGACAAAACAAGTAGCACTGAGTTGGACCTTGAAGTTGAAAGGCCCAGAGGGTAAAATCTGACTCAGTAGCAAGGAGCAAAGCAGGTATTTGAGGAATGGCATAAATGAAGGTGTGGACTAGGAAAGCACCAGCCCTCCTTCTGGCCGCACCTGTCTGCTCCCCATCACCATGGGCCCTACTTGAGTAGTGGATCTGCCCAGTGAGACTGGGAGAAGTTCCTTCCTAACAGGACTAGACCTCAGAGGGAGGCTCAGGCATCCTGAGACCTTGGAGGGAGAAGGAAGAACAGGATCTTGAGAGGGAAAGGAGAAAGTTCTGTGGGGCTGAGGGACAGTTTCTATTGCTCACTGCTTTTCTAAGACTGCTTGTTCTGACACCCAGCCTAGAAGATGAGGTCATATCATCTCCTCAGTCCTTTGTGAATTTCGACCCTTGGAAGGACGGGTGCCAGAGTTTAACACTTGGCTCTCAGCCCTCTCAACCCAACTCACTTCCTCCCAAGATGAAGACCCATCTTCTTGTTCTCAGGAGCCATCTAGGTGAAGGTCCAGGGTTCCTCAGCAGGGGAAAAGAGGAGATATCCAGAGGCCAGGGCCTGTAACCCAGCTCCCAGATTTCCATCAAACTATGTCCTTCATCCCCTTCTTCTCCCTCTCCTTCCCCACTCTCTGGGCTCCTAGAAGCTGCTGGGAAAATTGTGTGAGCAGAACAAGGTGGTGAGGGAGCAGGACCGGCTGGTGCAGCAGCTCCGAGCTGAGAAGGTGAGAAACTGGGGGTGGCTTTAAGCTGGGGTGCATGGGTGGGGCTGGCTTGGAGAAGGCTGTGGGCTGCTGTCTCCATCCTGATTAAGCCGACAAAGCAAGGACAGCTTCCACTCAGCTCCCTGGTGAGCTTCTAAGGGCTCAGGCCTCTGCTAATCAATCCCAGAGAGGAGCTGTCAGGGCTGCCCATGCCATTCCCTTGCCTTTCTTCAGGAGAGCCTGGAAAGTGCCTTGATGGGGACCCACCAGGAGCTGGAGATGTTTGGGAGCCAGCCCGCCTACCCAGAGAAGCTGATGCACAAAAAGGAGTCGCTGCAGAACCAGCTCATCAACATCCGTGTGGAGCTGTCTCAGGCGACCACGGTAACCTGGGGCGCAGGGTTTGTGCACCCATCCCCCGATTGGCACTAGACAGGAGGGCCACCACCTCCCAGCTTGTGCTGTCCTAGTCCAGTTGTCCTCAGAGGACAAGAGCAGGGTACTCCCATGCAGAGGAGCATAAACAAAAACCTCAACACTGCCCTGCAAATAAACAGCACGTCAGCCAGCCTGCTCATTCCCAGCTCCACTGAGGAAATGAGTTTATTTCCCACAAACTGTGCCTGTACCAGGATTTCTTTGGGCCAGCATGAAGTTGTGAGTCACTTATTTCCTTGGCTGCGCTAACACCTCTGCTGCCCACTTCTGTCTTTTCCCTCGGAGATGCAAAGCACTGGCAAAAAGGCTGCTGCCCTGGTCACTACCTCCCAGTGGGTAAGGGCAGACCTTCCAGCACAGACTGCTTGAGAATGGCTCCAAGAAGCAGCAGCAAAAGTCCCACAAAAGCATGGCCCAGAAAGAAGGAAGCTCTCTAACCTTCTGAGAACACGTGTCCTCCTTCAGGCTCTTTTCTCTTTGCCTCCACTTTAAAATAATAATAATTATTATTATTATTATTTTTAAGGATAGGGTCTCACTCTGTTACCCACGCTGGAGTGCGGTGGCGCAAACACAGCTCACTGCAATCTTGACCTCCAGGGCTCAAGTGATCCTCCTGCCCAGCCCCCAGGTAGCTAGGACTATAGGGGTACACCACCATGCCCAGCTAACTTTTGTAATTGGTAGAGACGGGGTCTTGTCGTGTCCCCCAGCTATGCCCTCCACTTTTTATTCCCTAATCTGGGGAGAACAGGAGGGTATGGACGTGATATCATCCCCTTTTCATTTTTTCTTTATCTCAGTTGGTAGTGGGATGGGCTGTTCCATCTCTTGTAAGCTAAATAAATGGGAGCTAGTGTTTGGCTGTCATCAGAATGTCTCGGCCTGGTGCCTCTCTCCTTCAGTCCCTCCGTGCCCCCAGCATACCAGAGGTGTGAAAATCTGTTGCAAGATAAGGAGGAATGCTTTTGTGATGGCAGCTTTCTTAGTGAACACCTCTTCCCCCTGCAGGCCCTGACGAACAGCACCATAGAGTATGAGCACCTGGAGTCTGAGGTCTCCGCTCTGCACGATGACCTCTGGGAGCAGCTCAATCTGGACACCCAGGTGAAGGAGGGTCCCTGAGCCACGGGGGTTGGGTTGTGACTAAAGACGAGGATTCGGCCTGAAGACAAAAGCAAACGTTTCAGGCTGAAGATAATGGGGCACATTAGTTTCATCTCATAGAGGGAGGAGCTAAAGTGAAGCTTGGGAGACTTCAGTTAGATACAAGGTGTTTTATGACTGAAAGGATTTTTTTTTCTCTTGGGATGGGGTCTTGCTCTGTCATCCAGGTTGGAGTGCAGTGGCACAGTCACAGCTCACTGCAGCCTTGACTGCCCCGGGCTCAAGCGATCCTCCCACCTCAGCCTCCTGAGTAGCTGGGACCACAGTCGTGAACCACCATGCCCTGCTAATTTTTTCATTTTTCATAGAGACAGGGTCTCCCTATGTTGGCCGGGCTGGTTTCAAACTGCTGAGTTCAAATGATGCTCCTACCTTAGCCTCGCAAAGTGCCGGGATTACAAGCATGAGCCACCGTGCCCAGCAGTATTTAAAAACAGACGTGTCAATATAAATAACTCAAGCATTAGAAGAGTGGGTGGTGCAGAAGCAATCTGCTCAGGAATTTTTAGACAGAAAAGAGGCTTTTCTTCCTGAAGTGGTTTAGAAACCATCTTCCCAGAGGCAGGAGGATGGACTTGATGATCTTGGGGAGTTCTTATTCTTTTCTTTCCTCTGTCTCTTCTTCACCCAGGCCCTGCCTCTTTTCTAGCTAGGTTGCAAGCCCTGTCTTTCTGATGCAGTTAACACCCTGGTTTCCCCCATTTTCTTCTGTTTCCTTATGGTAATGCCACTCACCACCCCTACCTTGCACCTGGTAGGTAGGGTGAAGACCCACCTGGTCCAGAGGTCTCAAATACCACCATGTCCCATGGCCAAGCCTTGCTTGAAACACAGACATTTTAGGAGGGGGGATAGGGTTGTGGTCAAGAGCACCAACTTCTGAGTCCAAATAGACCCATATTTCGATGATGGTCATGCTGCTTACTAAATAGATGGCCTTGGGTGTGAGTCTCTTCACCTCTGAAGAGGGGACAGCTGCTGCCCTTCCCTCCTACATAAGTTAGCGCTGTATATGCAAAGCGCTTAGCACAGTGCCTGGTGCTGAGGGGTGCTAAATAAATGGGAGCTTTTACCTTTCAGAGCGTCAAGTATAATTAAATTCATGACTCTTTAGGCATATGCTGGGAGTGGGTGTTAGAAAAGGGCTGTTTGGATGTGAAGAAAAGCAGTAAAATGGAAGTTCTTGCCCCATGAGAAACAGGATATATCACTTAGATGGGCATTCACTTTAAGACCACCTGGTCCCCCCTGGGGGAACTCAGAAGGATGGGTCCTCAGTCTTGGTTCAGAGACTCACTCAATTCTGGGGTGTGTCTCCTAGAGGCTGAAGAGCAGACGCTGCCCATGAGAAAGATGACTTCTGGAGGGGTGCGCGCACATGTGTGTGTGTGTGCGTGTGTGTGTACAGGGCGCCTGGCTCCTGCTGGCCCAAAGGGATGTGGGTTCCGAGAGGTCTGGGCGGAAGGAGAGGGTGGGACACTCCTCATGGCCATTCCCTTTGACTGTCTGAGTGGCTGCTTCAGAATGAGGTGCTGAACCGGCAAATCCAAAAGGAGATCTGGAGGATCCAGGACGTGATGGAGGGGCTGAGGAAGAACAACCCCTCCCGGGGCACGGACACCGCCAAGCACAGAGGTGGGTGCCTCCTGCGCCAGCTTCCTGGACTGCCTGCCTCACCAGGAGTGCTGCAGTATTTCTGGCCTCCATCCCACACCTGCCAGCTCACACTGTGTTCAGAGCCAGGCAGGGCCTTCTTGGGACTCCAGAATCTTCCCCTGGGTTCTAGGGTGGTAGGTAGGGCTCCCTCACTCCCCTCTCCCCGCCCCAGAATAGACCAAGTAGACAACTCAGAGACACTGTTGACCCTTAAACTCTAGAGTCCTCTCCAAAAAACGTCAAAAGCACCTGAGCCTCCCCAGCTCCCAAGCACATGGGCCCACTGGTGACCTGTGACCCCTACCTTAGAGTTTTCCTTGAGCCCTGGGACCTCTGGCTGGGTTTCCTTGACACCTCAGGGACAACAATGTTATTTCCATCCACCATCTTCCCCACGCAGCACAACTCTCAACAGCCAGCCTGTGGCCCCAGAACCTGTAATAAGTCCCTTCGGCAGGCCCGGGTGGCCCTGAGACACAGTCTGCCCTCCCACATCCCTGGGTCTGGCTTCTCCCCGCTACCTCCGCTCACAGTGTCCATCTACCCACCGGGCCACACCCTCCTCCATCACTCACCTCTCCCCTTCTGTTTCCCCCAAGGAGGACTTGGCCCCTCGGCCACCTTCAGCTCCAACAGCCCGGCCAGCCCCCTCAGCTCCGCCAGCCTCACCAGCCCCCTCAGCCCCTTTTCACTGGTGTCGGGCTCTCAGGGGTCCCCCACCAAGCCTGGTTCTAACGAGGTAAGCTGAGAAATGAAGTAGAAGGTAGGCGGGGGAGGGAGGACCGGATCCTCATTTGCCTGAAACTATGCAACTTCTGTGCCCGTCTCTTCCCCACAGGCCTCCAGCCCTAGTGCTTGAGCTCTTTGTCTAAGGAGGTCATTCTCACACCCTGTTCTGTGAACTTCCCTCCAGGTTTCCCCTTCACCTGTTCTCATCTCCATCTGTCATCTTTAGCTCCCTTTCAGCGAAGCCTGTTCCTGGGCACCAGGTTGGATAGCAGACAGCATGCATTTCATAGGAATTTAAATCCAGGATGATGCCAGGACAGCAAGAGGGTTGAGAGTCAGTGTGGGGAGCAGTTTCCTAGCTAGTCAATCAGTAAGTGTTTTCTGAGACTTGACTTTGGGCATGAGGTGCCCTGTGGCCCTCTTAGAAAGACACACACATGTGCCCGAAGGCTTCACTCAGGGAGCCCAGCATCCCCTGGCCTAAGGCTGATTTGTAGGAACATGATGGTGTATGTCTCAGTATTGAGCCACATGGTTCACACTGTAAACGCCCTGATGTTCCAGCAGAGGGTGGAGCCTAAACCAGGCTGTGGAGCAGCAAGACAGGGAGAGGAACAAGAGAAAGGCATTCTAGGCAGGAGAGCGGGTAAAAGCAAAGGGGTGGGAGAGGAGCTGCCTGGCATGGGGGTGAGGCAATGAGAGGCTTTGGGAAAACTTGGGGAGCAGTGGGAAGTGGCAGACAGGTAGGGGCTGGGTCAAGGAGGGCCTTGAAGGTCGAGCAGAGAGTTAGCTCCGGAGCTGGCACTCTCTGCAGGCCATGGGTGGGAATGCAGTGGTCCCGGGGGCCTGCCCAGGTCTCCAGCGATGTTGTTGTCTGCCTCCTGCTAACGTTCTTTTCTCCTGCTCTCACAGTGGCTGCTCTTGTTCCTCCTAATGCTCTGGCTTCTGTCTGCCTCAGGAACCAGGCCCGCCTCGGCCTCCCCTCCCCAAAGCCTACGTCCCCCTGGAGTCTCCTCCAGCAGTCCCTCCACTCCCTAGCGAGAGTCGCTTCTGGCCCTACCCCAGCTCCCCTTCCTGGCACCGCAGTGGCGAGACAGCCAGGGGGCAGGTACCCAGCACCCTTGGGTCCTGGAGGGTGGGGCAGGGGACAAGGGGCAGAGGGCCAGGTGAAGGGTCAAGGCAGGGCACTGGAGTCATTTCCCTATTAATAGTCCCAAAGCTTTGTTTCTATGGTGCCCCTGCCCAGCTGGACTCTGGGATAAGGTAAGGATTGTTGGCACCATCACACAGGCCATCTTTCTGTGCCTTTTTGCTTTCTGTAGATAATGGGGACGTGAGTTACTGTCTGCCCCACCCTCAGACTCATGGGCAGACAGCGTTATGCCCCACTCCCTACCAACATGACCAGCCAATGGAAACTGAGTGACACTCCCACCAGTGCCATTCCAATCCCTTCCTGTGCCCATCTCAGGCCCCACTCCACCCATGCTCTCTCTCTGCCTCCGCCTTGTATTGTATCCTCGTTGGGTTTCATGAGTCCCTGGAGTATAAGGATACAGGCCCTTTTCTCTCCTGTTCTGGCTCATTCTCTCACCTGCATCCCTAGCCAAGATCCAGGAGATATACAGTTAGGCTTGGAAGAGGTTGTGTGGTGAGTAGAAAGAGTCCTGTGCCTAAAATTGGAAAATACATGTGCTCATCTAGGTGTAGCTGTGCGTAATTTGCATAATCCTTGAGGGTTCGCCTGGTGAGATGGGCAGAGCAGGTAATGTTACCCGTATTTGACAGATGAAGAAAGGGGACCTCTGTTCTCTAGTTGGGCTAGAAACGGAGTTGCTGAAGCCTGGGCTTCTTTCCGTATTCTCCTCACTGAGGCCAAGATTCTTCAACTGTACCACGAGCGGAGGTGGCTCAGATGATGGCTGAAGTCTCTTCTAGTCTCATGATTGTATGGGCCCACACACTAAGTGCCCCTTTCATTTCCCTAGAATCCTGGTACCAAGGCCCGCTTGGTTCTGTTTGCTTATGTCTCTGGTAGGATTCCCTACAAGATCCTCAGAGACCCCCCACCAGCTATTCCTTGACTCTGGCTCACAGCAAGTCTGTGGTTCTTAGTGCCAGCTGAGACAACTGGTCAGGCTGAGGGGCCTCTTAGAGCCCACGAGCTCTCATTCCCCAGAGTGGCTCATCACTGGCCAGCCTTAAAGAACAGGGGTGGGAGGCTCCAGTGCATCCCTGTCCGCCTCCCAGGTAGCTCACATAGAATTTCCTTGTTCCCTTTATCTTCAAGGGTTTGAGCTTCAACTACTACACAACAAAGAAACATCACTGGGGGCCAAGTTCCTGGCAGCCACGCTAACATCAACTGTCTTCTCACCCTTTCTCCCCAGCCCAAGGCAAACTATGAACAAAGCAAGAAAGACCCCCACCAGACATCACCCCTGGACACCTCCAGAGACCTCAGCCTTGTGCCCACCAGGCAAGAGGTAGAGGCAGAGAAGCAGGCAGCCCTCAACAAAGGTATTTTCTGTCTCATCTTTCCCTAGAAGTAAGGCAAGGTTGCTCAGAGAGGAGCCCTGGGTGCTCATTCACACCCAAAGCCCGGTGCCACACCCTGGGCTTTTTAATCTCAGTGGAGAATGGGGCTGAGCCTGTGAGAAGCTGGCTTCCTGCTCTCGTGTGCTCCATGAGGCCCACTGGCTACTCTGTCTTCCTGCAGTTGGCATTGTGCCCCCTCGGACAAAATCACCCACTGATGACGAGGTAACCCCATCAGCAGTGGTGAGAAGGAATGCCCATGGGCTCACCAATGGACTCTCCTCCCAGGTGGGTACCTCTGAGAGCTCGTGCAGGCCTGAGCTGGGCTGTGAGCCCCGGGGATTGTGTGTGTCCACACATCTGCCTCTGCTGTGCAAGAAACTCAGGGCAGGAGAGGAAGGTGGAACATGTGGGAGGAGGGGCAAGAGCCCCATTGGAGGAGGAGCTTCCCTGCAGGGAGATGTGTCAGAGATACGAGAGATATGCTGTATTTGTCAGGGTTCTCTAGAAGGACAGAATTAATAGGATATGTGTGTGCGCGCACGTGCATGTGTGTGTGTGTGTGCGTGCATATATGTATATGTAAATAAAGGGGAATTTATTAAGTATTAACTTATATGATCACAAGGTCCCATAATAGGCTGTCTGCAAACTGAGGAGCAAGGAGAGCCAGTCTGAGTCCCAAAACTGAAGAACTTGGAGTCCAGTGTTGGAGGGCAGGAAGCACCTACCATGGGAGAAAGATGTAGGCTGGGAGGCTAGGCCCATCTCTCCTTTTCATGATTTTTTGCCTTCTTTATATTCACTGGCAGCTGATTAGATTGTACCCACCAGAGTAAGGGTGAATCTGCCTTCTCCAGCCCACTGACGCAAGTGTTAGTCTCCTTTGGCAACACCCTCACAGACACACCCAGGATCAATACTTTGTATCCTTCAATCCAATCAAGCTGACACTCAGTATTAACCATCACACATCCACCCCTTGTCAACTTGAACCTAAACACATCTCCTGAGATCATACATAATCTTCAAATAAAGACAATAATAATGTCATAATTATACCTAACAATACAACTATCCTTCCTACAATGGGAAATGCACCAGTCCCCAACACAAATACTATTACATAAAGTTAACCATACTTAAATGCTGATGTGAGGTTAATCACCTGAGGTCAGGAGGTCAAGACCAGCCTGGCCATCATGGTGAAACCCCATCTTTAAAAAATAAAAATAAAATAATAATAATAATAAATAAAAGGAAATGAAATAAAGATATTTCCTTAGCACAAGTGTATACAAACATATTTTTAGCAAAAGAAGGAGGAAATATCCATGACCCTTACAGTCTCTGTCTCTGCAGCTGGTCACGTGGCCGCAGCTGGTATGGATGCCTACCTTCTTCTGCTACCCATTGTGTATTCCCTCTGCCTTCAACAAGCACCTCAGCAGGTCATGGTATTTTTGCTAGTGGAGTAACCCAAACCTTCATTCCTGAAGGGTCTGGGCCATTTGCAGTCCTGCCTGGATTGGGCTATTGTAGTTTCCCATTGACCTGAATCACAGGGTATCTTAATACTAATAGACGTCCTAATGGATCTCCTGTATTCCATGCATATGCTTCCTTACCTCAGTTGTGGAGTGGTAGACTGATTTCATCTTGATAGTCCAGGTCAGTCACCCTAGCCAACACTGTAACTCCCTTCTTAGCCTGTTGGTTTAAAGGTAGGAGGAGCCCAAAGAGTCCAGGTGGCAATCTTAACTTCCAGTTTAATGGAATTGTTGCTGTGCCTCCTGGTGACAGCATCCCTTCCTCTGGAACTAAGACCTCTAGGCCAGCAGAACATAATGTCAAGGGAACAGGAAGCAAAAACTTTGCCAGTGGATCACTAGGGGTGATGGTGAGTGGTACCACTTCCACTTCCACCCCTTGATCCCTGGACCCATAAATCCTGGCTATGGGAGAAAGAGTACCATATATTGGATGCTGCTGATTCAGAGTATACACAGCTTTCTGGAGAACTTTGTCCCAGCCCTGCAAAGTATTGCCACCTAGTTGGTGTTGTAATTGTGACTTCGAAAAGCCATTCCACTGTTCTGTCAATCTGGCTGCTTCAGGATGATTGGGAACATGGTAAGACCAGTGAATTCCACAAGCATGCGCTCACTACCACACTTCTTTAGCTGCAAAATGAGTGCCTTGGTCAGAGGCAGTGCTGTGTGGAATACCATGACGGTGGATAAGGCATTCCGTGAGTCCATGGATGGTAGTCTTGGCAGAAACATTGTGTGCAGGATAGGCAAACCCATATCTGGAGTGAGTGTCTCTTCCAATGAGGACAAACCTCTGCTCTTTCCATGATGGAAGAGGTCCAACATAATCAATCTGCCACCAGGTAGCTGACTGATTACCCCGAGGAATGCCGCCATATTGAGGGTTCAGTGTTGGTCTCTGCTGCTGGCAAATTGGGCACCCAGCAGTGGCTGTAGTCAGGCCAGCCTTGGTGAGTGGAAGACCATGTTGCTGAGCCCATGCGTAACCCCCATCCCTGCCACCACGCCCACTTTGTTCATGGGCCCATTGGGTGATGACAGGGGTGGCTGGGAAAAGAGGTTGAGTGGTGTCCACAGAATGGGTCATCCTATCCACTTGATTATTAAAATCCTCCTCTGCTGATGTCGCCCATTGGTGAGCACTCACATAGGATACAACTGTCTTCCCAGTTTTTGACCACTCACAGAGGTCCATTCATATACCTTTTCCACAAATTTCTTTGTCATCAATTTTCCAATCATGCTTCTTCCAAGTCCCTGACCATCCAGCCAAACTGTTGGTTACAGCCCGTGAATCAGTATATAATCGCACATCTGGCCATTTCTCCTTCCACGCAAAGTGCACAGCCAGGTGCACTGCTTGAAGTTCTGCCCACTGGGAAGATTTCCCTTGTCCTAGAAAGGGGCTATAGTGCTGCAGCTGTTCACTTTTGAGTGGCGCCTGCATATCGGGCAGAACCATCTGTGAACCAGGCCCTCATCTTCTCTTCCTCTGTCAACTGATCATAGGGGATTCCCCCTTAGGCCATCACTGCAGGGTAGGGGAGAGAAGGCAAGGTGGCAGAAGTGGAGACCATGGGCATTCGGGCCACTTCCTCATGTAATTTATTTGTGCCTTCAGGACCTACTCAAGCCCAGTCATGTATTTACCACTTCCATTTGATGATAGAATGCTGCTGTGCACAACCCACTTTATGGCTAGATGGTCAGAAAGCACCCAGTTCATGATAGGCAGTTCAGGCCGCATGGTGACTTGATATCCCACAGTCAAATGTTCAGTTTCCACCAAAGCCCAGTAACATGTACCTGGTATACCGTCTCTCAAAAGGAGAGTAGTTATCTGCAGAAGATGGCAGGGCCTTGCTCCGTAATCCTAGAGGCCTCTGCCGTGATTCACCTATGGGAGCCTGCCAAAGTCTCCAGACAACATCCCTATCCGCCACTGACACCTCAAGCTCCATTGGATCTGCTGGGTCATATGGCCCAAGTGGCAGAGCAGCTTGCAGAGCAGCCTGGACCTGTTGCAGAGCCTTCTCCTGTTCTGGACCCCTCTCAAAACTGGCAGCCTTTCAGGTCACTCGATAAATGGGCCAGAGCAACACACCAAATGAGGAATATGTTGCTTCCAAAATCCAAATAGGTCCACTGGGCATTGTGCCTCTTTCTTGGTTGTAGGAGGGGCCAAATGCAGGAACTTATCCTTCACCTTAGAAGGAATATCTTAGGCTGGGCGTGGTAGCTCACGCCTGTAATCCAAGCACTTTGGAGGCCAAGGCGGGCGGATCACCTGAGGTCGGGAGTTCAAGATCAACCTGACCAACATGGTGAAATCCCGTATTTAAAAAAAAAAAAAAAAAAAAAAAAAGAATATCTTGACAGGCTCCACACCACTGTATCCCTAGAAATTTTACTGAGGTAGAAGCTCCCTGAATTTTAGTCAGATTTATTTCCCATCCTCTGGTATGCTTTGCTACTTCTTGCTCACTGGATCCAATCAGCATAAGGTCATCAATGTAATGGACCAGTGTGATTGCAGAAGCGAAAAGTGATCAAGGTCTCTCTGAATAAAATTATGACACAAAGCTGGAGAGTTCAGAGTTCATATACCCCTGAGGTAGGACAGTAAAAGTATATTGCTGACCTTGCCGGCTGAAGGCAAATTGCTTCTGGTGGGCCTTATGGACAAGAATGAAAAAAAAAGCATTTGCCAAGTCAATGGCTGCATACCAGGTACCAGGAGATGTGTTAATTTGCTCAAGCAATGAAACCACATCTGGTACAGGCAGCTGCAATTGGAGTTACCACTTGATTAAGCTTATGATAATCCATTGTCGTTCTCCAAGATCCACATGTCTTCTGCACAGGCCAAATGAGACACCTGAATGGGGATGTGGTGGGAATCACCACCCCTGCATCTTTCAAGTCCTTCATGGTGGCACTAATCACCCCAGTCCCTCCAGGGATGCGATATTGTTTTTGATTTACTATTTTTATAGGTAGAGGCAGCTCTAATGGCTTCCATTTGGCCCTTCTCATCATAATAGCCCTCACCCTACCAGTCAGGGAGCCAATGTGGGGGTTCTGCCAGTTGCTAAGTATGTCTATGCCAATTATGCATTCTTGCACTGGGGAAATGACCACAGGATAAGTCCGGGGACCCACTGGACCCACTGTAAGTTGGTCCTGAGCTAAAACTCCATTAATTACCTGACCTCCATAAGCCCCTACTTTAACTGGAGGACCGTAATGACGTTTTGAGTCCCCTGGAATCAACATCAGCTCAGAGCCAGTGTCCAGTAGTCTCCGAAATGTCTGAAAATTTCCCTCTCCCCATTGCACAGTTAACCCTGGTAAAAGGCCAGCAGTCTCCTTGGGGAAGGATGTAAGAAAGATTCACTGCATAAATTGTTGGTAATGTATTGGGGTCCTTCCTCAAGAGGACCAGGCCTCCCCTTCATTCAAGGGGTTCTGCATCTGTAAACTGGCTCAAGTCTGGAAATTGAGAGGCTGTGCATTCTCTGTTTTTATAATTCAAATTAGTCTTTTGTTCATTCGACTTAGAAGTTTTCTGCTTGTATAAATTAAGTAGGAATGCAGTAGGCTTCCTATCAATTTCACCTCTAGGAACACCGTGATTAATTAGCCAATGCCAGAGCTCTACATGAGTCATACTATTCTGGTGCTGTTTTGCCTCTGCTGTCCATTCCAGTAGCTACACTCACCTTGCCTTTGACAGTTGAGTGCTGCCACTTGGCCCCTGCCACCTTGAGTTCCAATTATTCCCATTGTATTTAAATTTTGTAGTTGAGTGACTGCGGTTCCCACCGTTAGATCTGACATGCAGAGAAGAGCAATTACAGGGCTCTTCAAAGATGCAGGTGCTGCCCTCACAAATCTATTTTGCAAGGCATTGGTCAATGGTGTATCTTCTGAACCCTCCCAGCTGGAATGGGTAGGTCTAAAGTCACTAATCCACTCCATCATCTCAATCACCCTGAGCCTTTGGATCTCTTCATCTACATTAAACCAGGGGAGATCAGGCTTTTCCAGCTTGCTCACAGTGGGCTATCTTTTAATCCATATGTCAGCTAACCAAGCAAATCAACTATTAGAATCTTAAACTCCCTGAGCTGCAACATTAAATGCAGAGTCCCTACTTAGTGGGCCCAAATCAATAAATTCAGCCTGATCCAACTCTGTGTTCCTTCCACCATCATCCCACACCCTTAAATCCATTCCCTTGCCTGTTCTCCAGATTTCTGTTTATATAAATTAGAGAACTCTAACAGTTATTTCTGAGTGTAGTGTACCTCCTCATGGGTCATACTCTCAACCTCACCCCTAGGGGCCCATCAGGACTTAGTCTAGTTATAGGTCTAGAAGCAAACAGAGGTGCTGGGGGTGCCATCTGAGGAGAATCAACACTATCTTGCCTGGCAACTGCTTCTGGGGAGGCCATGACTATGGCCTCAGGCAGCACAGGGTTTACCTCCTCAGACAAAGGTGGAAAGGCTGATGGCAGCATGGGCTGGGGAGAGGATGTTGCCACTGTTGTGAATAGAGAAGCTGTTCCTTCTGGCAAAAAAGTTTCGTAAGAGTTTACAAACTCAGTGTCCCCAGCTTCATCAGGGTCCTCCTACATGTCCCCATTCCAAGTTTCAGAGTCCCATTCTTTTCCAATCAATGCCCTCACTTTAACAGTAGACACCTGGCCAGGCTGTGCATGCATCTTTCATTGCAGGTCGGCCATTTGCATGATAAAAGCTCGTGTCCGTTTTTACGCAATTTCAGTTTCTCCACAGGAGATAAGACTCTAAGTCAGGACAGTCTTAGCAGATTTGAGGCTCAGTATCTGCTTCTAAAGCTGGGAGATAGAGTCCCTGAGTTCATCATTTTCTTTCATCGCTTTGTCCACTGAACTTAGGAACAACCAGCCAGCTTCATTATGTTCCTTGCTTCTCCACATATGGTCAAAGGTATTATGTATAGAGTCACTAAACTTGCCTCTCAACGAGTGGTGAATCAGGAGTGTCAAATGCACTTATTTGCATAACTCTCTAAATGGTTCATGCCAATGACTATCAGTGTTCTCTATACTATTAGAAGTAGAGTCCTTAGCATTTTGGGGTCTAATCATATTAAGCAGCCAACTCCAGAAACCCCCCAAAGCCAACAAAAGAACTCCATCCTTAATACCAAAATCTGTATTAGTTAGGGTTATCTAGAGGGGCAGAACCAATAGGAGATATATATATAAAGGGGAGTTTATTCAGGATATATATATAAAGGGGAGTTTATTAAGTATTAACTTACATGATCACAAGGTCCCACAATAGGCCATTTGCAAGCTGAGGAGCAAGAAGAGTCAGTCTGAGTCTCAAAACTAAAGAACCTGGAGTCTGATGTTCAAGGGCAGGGAGCATCCGGCACAGGAGAAAGATGTAGGCTGGGAGGCCTCTCCTTTTCATGTTTTTCTGCCTACTTTATATTCACTGGCAGCTGTCTGGATTGTGCCCACCAGATTAAGATTGGATCTGCCTTCCCCAGTCCACTGACTCAAATGCTAATCTCTTTTGGTAACATCCTCACAGACACACCCAGGATCAATACTTTATATCCTTCAATCCAGTCAAGTTGACTCATGTATGAACCATCACATATGCATAAAAATATAAAAGAAGGCCAGGCTTGATGGCTTATGCCTGTAATCTCAGCACTTTGGGAGGCCGAGGCGGGCAGATCACGAGGTCAGGAGTTCAAGACCAGCCTGGCCAACATGGAGAAACCCTGTCTCTACTAAAGATACAAAAAAATTAGCCAGGCGTGGTCGTGGGCACCTGTAATCCCAGCTACTCAGGAGGCTGAGGCAGGAGAATTACTTGAACCCAGGAGGCAGAGGTTACAGTGAGCCAAGATCATACTCCATCTTAAAAAAAAATTTTTTTTAAAGAATATTTTACAAAATTGTCATAATGTGCTATAGATGAAATACAAAGGAGGGAAAGCAGCGAAAGTCAGCGTTCAGAGTCAAACGTGCTGACCCAAGGCAATGTGGATTTCCTAGGGCTGCCAGGAGTTAACCAATCACCACAAACCAGGAGCCTTAAAACAACAGAAGCTTATTCTGTCACAGTCGTGGAGGCTAGAAGTCCAAATCAAGGTGCCAGCAGGGTTGGTTCCTTTGGAGACACTGAGAAATAATCTGTTTCATGCCTTTCTCCTGGCTTGCGGTGGTTCCTGGTAACTCTTGGCATTCCTTGGATTGCAGATGCATCAACCAAATCTCTGCCTCCATCTTCACATCACTCCCTTTTCTGTGTGTCTTCTTTCCTGTCCCATATAAGAATACTCATCATTGAATTTAGGGCCCACCCTCATCCAGGATTGTCTCATCTTAAGATTCTTAGTTACATCTGCAGAGACCTATTTCCAGATAAGGTTACGGTCGCAGGTATTGGGGGCTAGGACCTAAATGTCTCTTTTGGGGGCTACTATTCAATAACTTCAGTCCACTCTATGACACCCAAATGTCATGCCCATTTTACTTGCAAAATAAATTCGCCTAACACCAACATTCCGAAAAGCCTCAGCCCATGACTGCATCCTAAGTCTAACATGTCACTGAAGTATCATCAGCTCAAAAGTCCCAGATCTCATCATCTAACTCATCTCCATCTGGTATGCATGAAACTCTAGGTATGATCCATTTTGGGACAAAATTCCTCTCCATTTGTAAAACTAGAAAACAAATTAATTGGCTGGGTCCAGTGGTTCACACCTGTAGTCTCAGCACTTTGGGAGGTCAAGGCAGGAGGATCACTTGAGCCCAGGAGTTTGAGACCAGTCTGCCTCTACAAAAAACTTAAAAATTAGCCAGGTAGGCCAGGTGCAGTGGCTCACACCTGTAATCTCAGCACTTTGGGAGGGTGAAGCAAGTGGATCATCTGAGGTCAGGAGTTCAAGACCAGCCTGGCCAACATGTTGAAACCACGTCTCTACTAAAAATACAAGAATTAGCTGGGCATGGTGGCATACACCTGTAATCTCACCTATTCAGGAAGCTGAGGCAGGAGAATCACTTGGACCCAGGAGGCAGAGGTTGCAAGGAGCTGAGATCACGCCACTGCACTCCAACCTGGGTGACAGAGCGAGACTCCATCTCAAAAAAATTAAAATAAAATAAAATTAGCCAGATGTGGTGGTGCATGCCTATAGTCGCAACCTCCTCCAGGAGGCTTAGGCTGGAAGATCATCTGAGCCCTGGAGGTTGAGGCTGCAGTGAGCTGTGGTCATGCCACTGCACTTTAGCCTGAACAACAGAACAAGACAAAAAAAAAAAAAACCCCAAAAAACAGAAAGAGAGAAAGAGAAAGAAAAAAAAGAAAGAGAGGAAAGAAAGAATAGAAAGAAAAAGAAAAAAAGGGAAAGAAGAAAGAAAAAAAGAAAGATGAAGAAAAGAAAGAAAAAAGGAAAGAAAAGAAAAGAAAGAAAGAGAAAGCAGAAAGAAAAAGAAAGAAGAAAGAAAGAAAGATTAATCTGCTTTCAAAATACAATGGCAGAGGACAGGCATAAATAAATTATTCCTGGCCGGGTGCGGTGGCTCACGCCTATAATGCTAGCACTTTGGGAGGCTGAGGCAGGAGGATCTCTTGGGCCCAGGAGTTTGAGGCCAACCTGGGCAACATAGTGAGACCCTGTTTCTATTTTTAAAATAAATTTAAAAAAATAAAATTTAAAAAACATAAGTCTTTCCTGTCCCAGCAAAGAGAAATTGGAAGGAACAAAGGGGTCACCATTCCAAGCAAGTCTCAAATCCAGCAGGGAAAATTCCATTTGGTTTCAAAGCCTGAGAAGAATCCTCTGTGGCTCACTTCCCTGCCCACTGGGTCCACAGAGGCTCCGTCAGCCCCTGCCTCTAGGCCTGCCCCTCTGGCCCCTGCCTCTGCATCCATGGCTTTGCTCTGAGTCACTCTTGCTTTTCCTTCAAGGTTAGCATGTGCTTGCAGCTAAGTAGCTCTACTAGCCTATTTCCTCCCTGCAGAATCTCAGAAGTCTCACAGCTATTTTCATTTTCCATTTCATCTTATCTCTGTCCTTTTCTGTACAAGCTAGCAGTGTTTCTGGATGTGTAACAGCCTCAAAAACGTTGTAGGCCCCCTTTGTATTTCAAGGGTGTCCATTCTAGATAAGTCCATCTCTATTTCTGGCTTCTTCTGGGATGGTTAATTGGGTCCATGAGTCATACACCTAATCTCTTTAGCAAAATGTTGTCCAGCCACACCCTTGACCCTCTCTCTGGGGCACACTTTTTCTACAATGAGTTTCCTAATTTAAGCATCCTTTGTGAAGTAGGCAGGCTGAGAACCTCCCAAATAAAAAAGTGCTGGTTTCTCTTGGCTTAACAGCTCTTTCCTCAATTTATCTTCTCTGTCATTTTCCTATAAGTACAAAGAGAAACCAGGCCACATCTTCAACACTTTGCTTGGAAATCTCCTCAGCTAAATATCTAAGTTCATCGCAGCTCTGAAGTTCTGTTTCCTCTCGGCAGTAGCAAACAATTCATCCACACTTCTGCCGCTTTATAAAGATGACCTTTCTTCTACTTTCTAATAACACGTTTCTCATTTCCTTCTGAGACCTTACCAGAAGCGTCTTTAACATTCATATTCCTACCAGCATTCCATTCATGATACATATACAGTGGGCTCTCCCTATCACATCCGTGGATTCAACCACTAGAGATAAAAAATATTCAAGGAGAAAACAATTTAAAAATATAACAGTAAAAATAAAATAATGAAAAGGAATACAGGCCAGGCATGGTGGCTCACACTTATAATCCCAGCACTTTGAGACGAGAAGATTGCTTGAAGCTAAGAGTTTGAGACCAGCTTGGGAACAAAGCAAGACCTCATCTCTACAAACAATAATAATTAAAAAATTAGCCAGGCACACTAGCATGCCTCTGAAGTCCCAGCTACTTGGAAAGCTCATGCAGGAAGACTGCTTGAACCCAGGAGTTCAAGGCTGTGGTGAGCTATGATTGCACCGCTGCACGCCAGCCTGGGTGACAGAGCAAGAACCCATCTTGGGTCGGGGAGGGGGGAAAGAAAAAAGAAAAAAATCCAACAATACAGGATAACAACTATTTATATAGCATTTATATTATATTAGGCATTATAAGTAATCTTAAGGTGATTTAAAGTATACAAGAGGATATGTATGGGTTATATGCACATCTATGCCATTTTACAGCAGGGATTTA
The DNA here is from genome assembly GCA_963573385.1 of Cacajao melanocephalus. Classification (NCBI taxonomy): domain Eukaryota; kingdom Metazoa; phylum Chordata; class Mammalia; order Primates; family Pitheciidae; genus Cacajao; species Cacajao melanocephalus. The sequence continues at coordinate 17,848 of CAUYLG010072874.1, read as the reverse complement.
AGAATTCATGAATTTTGGTATCCAGCAGGGTCCTGGGACCAGTCCCCTGGGATACGGAGGCATAACTGTATTCTCTAGGGCAATAGAAGCTTTCTTTTCTATGCTGTTCACATCCTCTGAGCCCTTACCAGAAACATCTTTGAGGTTCATATTTCTGCCAGTCATGTATTCAAGGAAATCTACTAGGCTTTTTTCTATTACGTACCTTGACATTCTCCCAGCCTCTACCCATTACCCAATTCCAAAGTCTCTACCACATGTTTAGGTATGTGTTATAGCAGCACCCCCCTTCCCAGTACCAAAATCTGTATTTGTTTCCTAGGACTGCTGTAACAAATCACCACACTCAGGGTGGCTTTAAGCAGTGGAAGTGTGTGCTCTTATGGATGCACAAGTCCAAAATCCAGGTGGTGTCAGGGTTGGCTCCTTCTGGAGACTCTAAGGGAGAATCTGTTCCAGGCTTCTCTCCTAATTTCTGGTTATTGCTGGCAATCCTTGGCATTTCTTCCTGAGTAAATGAACCACTCCAATTTCTGCCTCCCTCTTCATGTCACCTCTACCCTGTGTGTCCTCTTCTTTTCTTCTGTCTCTTATGAGGACACCCATTATTGGATTAGGGCCCATCCTAATTCAGGATGATCTCATATTTCTTTTCTTTTCTTTTCTTTTCTTTGATACTGAGTCTTACTCTGTCACCCAGGCTGGAGTGCAGTGGCACAATCTCTGCTCACTGCAACCTCTGCCTCCTGGGTTCAAGCGATTCTCTTGCCTCAGTGTCCCAAGTAGCTGGGACTACAGATGTGCACCACCACACCTGGCTAAATTTTGTACTTTTAGTAGAGACAGGGTTTCACCATGTTGGTCAGGCTGGTCTTGAACTCCTGACCTCGTGATCCATGCACCTCGGCCTCCCAAAGTGCTTGGATTACAGGCGCGAGCCACCGCACCCAGCAACGATCTCATATTTCTAAATAAGGTTACGCTCTCGGGCACCTGGGGTTGGGACTTGGACATATCTTTTGGGGACTGCTGTTCAGCTCACTACAGGCAGACTTCCTGTAGAAGGTAAATGTTAAGGGTTCAGGATGGAAAAGCTGGGTGGGCAATAAGGCACTTGTCAGAGCTCTGTTTTCCCATGGCAGCAGGAACGCCCCAAGAGTGCTGTGTTCCCTGGCGAGGGGAAGGTCAAGATGAGCGTGGAGGAGCAGATTGACCGAATGCGGCGGCACCAGAGTGGCTCCATGAAGGAGAAGCGGAGGAGCCTGCAGCTCCCGGCCAGCCCGGCCCCCGAGCCCAGTCCCCGGCCAGCCTACAAAGTGGTAATGCCTTCCCAGCTACCCACAGGCATGCGCCTGGCATCTGCCAACACTGCCTACTCCCAGGGCATGGCCAGCCTGGGCCTGGGGTGTTTGAGAGGAAAGAGAGGGGAAAGAACCCAAGCTGGGCAGCTGGGAGAGGCGGAGAGTTCTCTCCCCCACTGGCAGAAGAGTCCTTCAAGTGTTGACTTTTTCTTGTTTAAAGAAAATAACTCACAAAAAGGAATGCCTTAATTATTTTTGTTGAAATGAATTGCACAAAATTCACTTAATAGAGAATAGTACAGAATTGACCACGTGGAAATAGCTGTCACTGGCCGGGTGCGGTGTCTCATGCCTGTAATCCCAGCACTTTGGAAGGCCGAGGCAGGCCAACATGGTGAAACCCCATCTCTACAAAAATACAAAAATCAGCTGGGTGTGGTGGCACATCCCTGTAATCCCAGCTACTCAGGAGGCTGAGGTAGGAGAATTGTTTGAACCCGTGAGAAGGAGGTTGCAGTGAGCCGAGATCACACCACTGCACTCCAGCCTGGGCGACGGAGCGAGACTCCATCTCAATAAAGAAAGAAAGAAATATTTTAAAAATAAAAATAATAGTCATCACTTATACATGTTTCCGGAGCATCTCCTCTGCGCCTAGCTTTGGGCTGGCTGCTAGGAAGATAATCATAGTAGCTCACCACCGCATGGCATAATAGAAACTACAGATCCCTTTCATGTTATTTTATTAAATCCTTTTAACAACATTGGGTTAGGAATTATTAACCCTGTTCTGCAGATGGGGAAACAAAGTGAAGAGAAATTAAAGGATTCCTGGGCTACACAGCTATTAAGCACAGAGCTGGGAGTAGCCCAAGATGTCACTTCACTTTTGTTTCTTTTAAATTTTAGAAATATGGAAAAATTATGACTGGTAAGTCCTGTCCTCAACAGCGTACATTCTTAGTTGATGGATTAGAACTTCTATAATGTGAAATCATTAGAAGTTAGCTGGGTGTGGTTGGCTCATGCCTGTAATCCTAGCACTTTGGGAGGCCAAGGTGGGAGGATCGTTTGAGGCCAGGAGTCTGAGACCAGCCTGACAACAAAGCAAGACCCTGTCTCTATAAAAACATGTTTAAAAACTAGCTGGGCATGGTGGCATGTGCCTGCAGTCCCAGCTACTTGGGAAGAGGCTGCGATGAGAGGACTCAAGGCCAGGAGTTCGAGATCACAGCAAGCTATGATTCTGTCACTGTACAGCTGGGGTGACAGCAGGACCTTGTTTCATAAAAAATAAAAAGAATAAATCAAAGCAAGTCACACTCATTCAGCTGCCCAAAATACACAGCACAGAATGTAAATACAGGGTAGGGCAGGATGGGGAACAGCAAGAGCTGACGAGAGATGTTGATGAGATGTCGCCTCTAGGGCCTAGCGGGTGGGTAGACTTTGGGCCAGCAGAAAGCAAGAAGGATAGTTCTGCAGTGGGGTGCGGTGGGAGCAGTGGGATGGCTGCTGGATCAGGCGGGCTGGGAAGGGAGTGCAAGGACAGGGTATGGTTAGAGCTGCCGGGAGGCCTGGGTAGCCGTGGCGCGATCATGGCGCTGGTGTCCTCTAGGTCCGCCGCCACCGCAGCATCCACGAGGTGGACATCTCCAACCTGGAGGCAGCCCTGCGGGCAGAGGAGCCTGGCGGGCGGACCTATGAGACACCCCGGGAGGAAATCGCCCGGCTTCGCAAAATGGAGCTAGAGCCCCAGCACTATGACGTGGACATCAATAAGGAGGTGAGTGGAACCAGGAAGGGCTGGAGCGGGAGACTCTGGGAGGGGACATAGGTGGTGACCCCAGCCCCTCCATAGCTCTCCACTCCAGACAAAGTCCTCATTCCTGAGCGGTACATTGACCTGGAGCCTGACACTCCCCTGAGCCCTGAGGAGCTAAAGGAGAAGCAGAAGAAGGTGGAGAGGATCAAGACGCTCATTGCCAAATCCAGGTAACCGGCTGGGTGAGCCTCTACTTCCTCTGCCCACCCTGGCACCTAGGACACCTGGGCCACTAGAAGTCGCTGGGGGCACAGAGCCTCCCCAGGGGAGAGCACATCGAGGTGATAGCTCCAGGCAGCAGACAGGGCCCAGCCACCGGCAGAGGCAGGGATGCGGCCATCGGGTGCTGGTAAGACCTGCCAGGCTCGTGCACATCACACTATCAAGACAAAACTGAAGGCTCGCCCTCTGGTGACTTCTTTCCCCTTCAAGGCTGCCCTAAATGCTCACTTGAACCTTTTAATTCATTTGAGAACATTGAGGGTAGGGGTCCCAACCTGTGTTTTGCCAGGGTCCCACTCACTCCTAGGGACAGCCTTGCTGGGAACCAGAGACTGCACATTCATGGGGCCCTGGCCCTCCCTGCCAACCTCAGTCCACAGGGCCCCCCAAGCCACTTGGACCATCCTGTCCCTCCCTCCATTTCTGTGTGTCTGTGCCTCTTCAGTATGCAGAACGTGGTGCCCATCGGCGAGGGGGACTCTGTGGACGTGCCCCAGGACTCAGAGAGCCAGCTGCAGGAGCAGGAGAAGCGGATTGAAATCTCCTGCGCCCTGGCGACCGAGGCCTCCCGCAGGGGCCGCATGCTGTCTGGTGAGAGGGGCTGGGCCTCGCTCCACCCTGCCAGGGAAACCAGCAGACCAGGTGTAGGGGAGGAAGCGTGGCACTGCTGCAAGGGGGGCAGGAGCAGAGAGATATGAGGCTGAGGAGATGCTCCTGGAGGTTGAGATGAGCATCTATTGAGCACCAGGTACCATGCTAGGCTCAGGGAGGTGCAAAGGGGCCAGAGTTGCTGACATCCAGGAGCTCAGAGCCAGGATGATCCTTAAGTCACCCCAGGGAGTCATGGCCAGAAGCCATGCAGAGCACGGTGAGCCATTCTGCCTGGGCAGGTCAGGGAAAGGTGCAGAGAAAAAATGATAACTGAGTTTGAGAGAGAAATGTAAAAATATTTCTCAGTTGCAGGGAGAGGGCCAGATATTCCAGGGTGTCCTTTCATTTCCCTTTCTTGCTGCATGCAAATAGGAAGAATCAAAGAAAAGGTGGTGCAGGCAAAGAGCTGAGAGTGATACAATGAGCACCTTGGCTATTGATCCAAACCTACCTTTCTGCTAAGAAAAGATAACTGTGAGGAGCTGACTTCACGCTGATGCAAAGGCTACCAGGTCCTGGCTAGAGGCTGATAGGGTTGAAATCAACAGGGTCAGCTTCTACTCAGCCTGAGCTACCATCCCAGAATAGATGAAAATGTCATTGATCTTTTAAGAATGAAAGAGATTCTATATGAATGGGAGGGTTAAAGGGAGAGGAGAGACAGTGGGTAAGTCAAGGAGCCTGGGAAACTGTTCTCTTCCTCAAGATGAAGGTGCTTAGGACAGAGAGGTAGAGTGAGAGTGAGAGCTTTGAAGGCCGAGGTTAAGAGGAATGACTCAGAAAGGGGAGCCATAGTTGAAGACGGCATTGGCAGAGGAGCGAGAGCAGGTGTGCGGGCCTCAGTTACAGCAGCCCAGGCAAGAGTCGGGCCAGGAGCAGGTCAGAAGTGGAACAAAGTGGAAGGGCTGGCGTTTCATGTTGGTGATTAAGGAGGCTCCGATTCTGGTGCTCTAAGGTTCCATTTCCTCATCGGTGAAATTCAAATCAAAATTCCTGCCTCCAGTTCTGGTGGATCGGAAACGTGCCGAGCACCTAGCACAGTGCCTGGCATTCAGTAAGTGCTCAATACATGCTCGCAAGCCGTAGTAGTGGTGACAGTAGCAGTAGCACTGTGATGCTGGTAGTTGTAGTTGAAATAGTAATAGCTGAAGTAGAAATAGAAACTATTTGTCGTTTTGCTAATTGTTTTAAATATGGATGTTTTCAGAAACCAGAAGATTTTAGCTACGGCAAAGAGGATTTAAGTAAGCCTTAACGAAGAACCTTCTGCCAGTTAAGGTGTCATGGACTTTAGCATGGGTGGCCAGGGAGAGACTTGGAGGTGTTTCAGGGAGAAGCTGTCTTTAGGCTGGAGCTGAGGGGAAGAAAAGGGACAGCTTCAGAGAGCCACATTCTGCAGCCAAAAGGCAGCAAAACCAGTTTGGCCACAAGGAAGCAGGCCTCTGTTGAACCTCCCTGTAGTTTAGCTGCAAAATGAACTTGAACCTTCCAAAGATCAGATTCCACATGCTCTGGGCGAAAGGCAACTTCCTGTTTTCAAGGGGTTAGAGAGACAAGGCTGGTTTAAAAACTTTGCTCTGCCCCAGCCCCAGCCCCTGGCCCTCTCTACTTCAGTTCCTCAGCCAAAGGTTCCATGAAAACAAAACCTACCCAGCCCATCCGATTTCCGTCTTACCAGGGTCTGTGTGCTGAAACCAAATGGTCACCTTACTTTTGCCAAAACCCCAACTATTTAAAAAACGGCTGTGGCAAGGCCAGACCTCAGACTTAGCCCACTGTCCCCACTGCCCGTGGCCTGTGTCCCACCTCCCCAGAGCTACAGCCCTGCCAGGCACAGCAAGGCTGGTCCTGGGCACGTACAGTGAGGGCACAGGTTCACACCCTGGACACTGTGTGTGTGGCAGTGCTCGGCACAGGTCCTGAGCACAGCGTGCAGCGAGTACAGCGTCTAGAGTTCAGTGCCGCGTGTGGTGTGTGGCATGGGCAGGGTAATCAGTGAGGAGTGCGGTCATGCTTGCAAATTCACCCAGTGCGTGCAGACTCAGGTATGTAATATGTGGGAAGTTGTGGCATTTTTGACTGTGTACATGTGGCGTGAATGTCATGTGCAGTGTCTGGATCTGGTGATGTTTGTAGAGACACGCATTTATTTGTGTGTATTCAAGTGTGCGGTGTGACAGTGGAGGAAGGGTTGGAGTACAAATGTAGGAATGTGTGTATCTAGGCAAAATTTCTAAGGATGTTGCGTGGAAACTCATTATTTATGAGTCCAGCTGGTATTTGGTAAGCTGTTGGAGCATAAATGTACATGTATGTGAGTGTACAATCTATCGGTGGAGGTAGTGTTTACGAATGCATGTATTTACGTGTGATTGGCTTTTCTGCAGTATGGGAAATGATAAAGCGTATTTGTGTATATGTCGTGTACAGTATATATATCGCAATATGGCGAACGTAGGTCCATGTGCACAGGCTGGGAGAAAGCACAGTGTCGTGAATGTGAGTATGTGTGACTGATGATTGCTGCACACGTGTGGTACTTGTGAGTGCACACATTATAATATCACATCGGTATGATACACATCTGCAGCATATGCGAATTTTAACTATTTTGATGGATCTATTTCTAATATATGTGGAGTATTTTTCTGCCTCTTAACAAAGTTCTGTTTACATAGGACCTTTTCTTGCTCATGATTATCGTTATAAATATCTTTATTTTGCTGACCTCTGTTAAAGGAGTGCCCATAGAGGCTACCGTGGCCATGGATCTGTTTGTAGCTATGCTAAATGTTCCCCAGCTGTCACGCTTTTCAAGCTGTTATGTCTGCTTTTTACAAAACATTTTCTCTCCTCGGTCGTGCTTTCTTATAGATGTCAGTGGGCCTCCCAGTTCCTCCGTGTCTTCGAATTTTTCTGTTTCTAATCTCCCCTGGGCTAGAAACCCAGCGAGTCAAGACCTATTAAAATTGTGTATAAATAAGAGTAGCTGAACTCGTGAGGAGTCCCTATGAGTAAATTATGAGGGCTTCACTGCATGCCATGGAGGCTGTGGCATGTATGTGGGCTTCCCTGAGATATCTTTTGCTTCGTTTTTTGTTTTTTTGGCTGTTTTAGAAGCTGAGACTGCTAGATGACTAACCCTTGGGTCGGTGATGTGCATATGCACATGAATGTGTGTTTGAAAGTGTTTGTGGGTGTATTTGCACATGAAGTGACAAGTGTTGGGTCACGTGGAAGGGCACAGGCTTGGAAATACACAAATACATATATCTGAGCTGTGTGCAATGAGCGTAATGGTATGGTGTTGCCAGATACCATGCACAAACTTTTGCATATAGGCAGACAACTTCACATCCACGTGAGAGCTACGTGTGTTCCACGCACATGTAGGTGTGTTAGATATGTGATTACAGGAGCCACCTTGGCCTTTTCTCGTGCACGGAGGGTAGGGAAGGCAATGAGGTCCAGGGTAGGGTGGGGATGAGGGACTGGGAGGTTCACTGTTGGGACCCCTCTCTTGGTGGAAATGCAGTGTGACCCTGGCTGAGGTCTGGTTCCTTTCTGAGCCTGAGCGAGGATGTTGTCTCTGCCATCCTCCTGCCTCGCGGCTGCAGTGAGGGTCTGGAGCCTGCACAGAGCTTGTCCCCGGTAATCAGTCTCCCCTTCTCATTGTCCTTCCACTTTGCTATTCTTAACATGGAATAATAATGATGATAGAGTAAAATCTCATTAATTCAAACGTCACTTCAGGCTTGTCTCGATTTGCTCAGGGGTGGACCCAAGTTGGTCTTTACTGGACTGATGAAAAGGGGGTCTCAAGTGTTAGCAGGGAACGTATTTACAAGCCGTGACTGTGCCAAGTTAACAGAACTCTCTTTAAGTTTCTCAGAAATCTCTGTTTTTGTGACATTGGTTAACATGGTGGTCACTTCACTTCTGTTCATTAAATGGGGCCCTATGATTTGGATTAGTGCGATTTTACTGCACTAATTTAGTGTGACTTTAGTAATCACACTAATTTAGTGTGATTTTACTGCACAATGATAATGATTAATATCATTATCATTAGTGACACCACCGTGTATAAACTGCCACTCCCTGGTTCTATCTGCACAGTAGAGGAGAGGTGTGTGAATCTCCCCATTGTGTGGATGGGAGGGGAGCTCTTGGCCCAGAGAGGGCCTGGCCTTACCCACAGTCACACTGGTTCTCAGCAGAGCCTAGGTTCGGCCAGGTCTCCTCTGGGGCCTCACACTCTCCTCCACGGCGCCCTGGGAACGAGGACAGCGTGGCCTGGCTTGAGCAAGCTCCAAGCTCAGCGCTTTCTCTCTGCTTGCCTCCCTGCCTCGCTCCCCGCCTGGGGAGGGGCTCGCTTGCTCTGGGTGCCCACCCTCTTCCCCCACCCACCCCCAGTCACCTCCCTGTTCATTTCTGTTTCCAGTGCAATGTGCCACCCCAAGCCCTCCCACCTCCCCTGCTTCCCCGACTCCTCCAGCCAACCCCCTGTCGTCTGAATCCCCACGGGGCGCCGACAGCAGCCATACCATGCGGGTCTGAGCTCTGACGTAAGCACTTTTCTACTGTATTTCATCCACCTGGGGAGTGGGGCCCCTTCCTCCACCCCCATTAAGCCATCTATGCCCTCTCATTTTGGTATTGCTTCTCCCCTACCCCAGTGCCCTATGCCACTCCTCCCCACCATCCATCCCTCCATCCATCCATCCATCCATCCATCCAGCCAGCCATCCGTCCATCCATCCAGCTTCCCCACGCAGTGCTGGGCTGGAGCCGGCTGGCAGGGCCGCTTCTTGGATGTTGTGATGCCCATGGCCTTTGCTTCTCCGGAAGCAGACAGGGAATGGAGCCGAGACCTCACCTGTCTGCTCTCAGGGAAGGCTGTTCCCTGACACCCCACCCCTGTGCCTCCTGTCTGCTGGCAAGCTTTCCATCTGTTGAGATACACAGATGCAGAACCTTCAGAAGCCCCCAAAAGCTGTTTCTCCACCCCCAGATCTTATTGTAACTTAAAGTAACACTGACAACTATAGCCAAAGGCTGTGAACCCTTCCCTTCCCCAGCCCACAGCTGCTCACTCTGTCAAGTAGAAAAAAACACTGACGTCCTTTCCTTTGTTTCCCCTCTTGGGGTTGAGGGACCGGGGTGGTTTCTGCCAGGTTTTTGCAGGATGAGGCTTCTTTCTCCAGGGGAGGTTGGCTGGAGTCCTTGCTCCTCTGTGCAGCCCTCTTCTCACCCCATTTCTCTTTTCTCCAGTGCAAGCCCTGGCTGAGGCCAACGCTGTGAAGCTCCACAGAGCCACATTCTGAAGCCGTCCTCTGCCCACCTGAGGTCGCTCCCCACCCTGGCCCCCTGCCCCTGCACTCTCATGGGAATGCTGCAGGGAGCCAGGCTGGGGCCATGGGCTGCTGCCGAGAGGAGTGTGGATGCCTGGATGTCCACACACCCACCACGCCCAGCCCTGGAGCCCTCACTACTCACACCGTGGTCCTGGGCTAGGGCCTGAGGGCGCCATCCTTGCTGATGCCCAAGTCACAGGGAGCCTCGGCCTGGCCCTGGCTGGGGTTGTGGTGACTCCAGTGGAACATTCCCTGATGGGGGACATGCCATGGTGGAGAACATGCCCGTGGCTATCTTAGGTCAGGACTAGAGGTGAAGAGGAGATGGACACTGCCTCTTGGAGCCAGCCTGACAAGGAGGACAGAACCTATCATCACCCCTATCCTCATCAGCCCCACCCTGCAGCCCCAGCTGGACCCAGGGCTTCGACACAAACCCAGTGCTTTGTTTATGGGTGCTCGCTGGGGTCCAATGGAGACTGACCACCCTGCTTGAGCCAAAGACAAGGTGATGAGAGATGGGGAGAGGCTACTGGCTCCCAGAGGAAACAGTGCTGGCTGTGGCTAGAGAAGAGCAGGTCTGTGCAGCGTCTGAGGGCAGGTTGGGAAGGGTAGCAGAGAGAGAAAGACAGAAGGAGAGAGAAAGAGAGAGAGAGATCCTCAGAGTAGGAGGAGGGGGAAGCAGCGGGACACATTGGCAAGTAAAGTGGGAAGGAGGGAGATTGGAAAGGGGTTGTCGGATTGGTTTCCCCAGGTGGAGCCTTAGGTTAGTGCCCGGTGCAGTGCCAGACCGTCACCTCTGCTCATCCCACCTCGTCCCCAGGAGGACCCACCAGCGGAGCACATGGCAGCCTCAGTGGAGATGCTTGGTGTGGGGATCTGGGTGAAGGGGGTTGCATAGCGACTGTCTGGGAGATGTCTGTGGTAGGTCTGCGCCTGGTGTCTGCCTCCCATCCTGGGGTAAGGGGCAAAGAGAAGGACTTGTCTTATGCAGGCTGTGGTCAGCTTCGGGGACTTACCTACCCAGTTCCGTGATATTTCTTGCCCTGTTCCCCCTGGAATGTGCAGCGGGCCAGCTGAGAGTATGCTTTGAGGAGCAGGGGTGAGGCTGCAATCTGGGTGGCCAGATTCCAGGACCCTCCCCCATCCCAGGCATCCCACACGAGGACTGACGGAGGCTAGGCGCTCTCACAGTCTACCTGCCCAGGGAGGCCGGTGGGGCAGAGACAATAAAGCAAAGCGAATTCTTCCTCGGCTCCACCCACCTGGAGATGAATGTAGCCAGAGAGGAGGAATTAATGAAGCTGAAGACGCCATAGAGTCGCCACCCAGAGGCTTCAGCCTGACCTCCAGCGGTCCCAAGAACACCTACTAATTCCTCTCCACTCCTTCATGGCTGGGACAGTTACTGGTTCATATGCAAGTAAAGATGACAATTTACTCAACAAATATTTATCGAGCACCTTTTATGTACCAGGCACTGTTCTAGGTGCTTAGGATAGTCTCATGTTTCTGAGGGATTACAGCCTGGGAGGCTTCCGGCGATCTTCACTTCTAGCAGGTTTTGTAAACGTGACCCTTGGCTCTATTTCTCATCTTCACAGTTCAAGCACCCCAAACCTGCCCTTTCTTCCCTGCGGACTTGCAGGTGGGATTGGCTCCCAGGTCATCTCCTCTCCCTCTTTCTCCCACGCCTTTCTCCCTGCACAGGAAACAGGTTTTTCAGGGCCTTCCATGCCTGCCGCTTTGTCTGTCTCTTTTTTTTTTTTTTTTAAGTAATATTTTTTAGAAATACATGTAAAATACCAAGAAATAATGTCTGCACCTCTGCCACCTCTCTCTCACCTCTTATTTCATAAAGCTGGCTCTTTATGTTGCTTTACATGCCTTAATATATGTTTTATGGAGATTATACATATTATAGATCTATATATGTAACCTATTTGTTTGGATGTCTGATCTTTTCCTATAGGTCCCGCCCAAGCCCATTTTTCTCTCCCTCATTTTCCACATCGTTCCTAGCATATCAAGGCCATACCCCTTGCCTTTTTGATCCAAAGAAGGGGAGAGGAAAGACATAGTTTAAGACAGATCTATTTTACGCTTTTGTTTAAAAAAAGCAAATCTATTTTCAAAATGTGCAATGTCTGAATGGAATGGGAACACAAGGTGAGGAGATGGGGTAACTGCCTTGAGGTCCCAACGCTGTGCCCTTCCCTCTGCCACAGTGGCTTCCTTCTACCCTCTTCCCCAGTCAGGAAAGGGCTGGTCCCCAGAGCTCACCCAGAGAGCATCTTGCCAGGGCAGGACATTCCCTTGGAAGTCCTGGTTTAAGGATTTGATTACACTGTCTGCTCCTGATGACCCTCTGCGGTTGTCAGGCGTGAATCCTTTGGAAGGAACTGTATGCACAAAGAAACCCATGCAGGCATGCACCCCAGATGGGCTGCTAGACTACCCCTCTTCATCAGCCTGCTGGAAAGGGTAGACAGTAGAATCACAGCCTATGCCAAACACTAAGGATGTCAGTCTACGAGATGGTGCGAAGCCCAGAGGAGGCAGCTTGGGATCCTCTGGGCCATCCCTGGTCCTTCAGCACAGACACGTATGAGTTCCTTGGGCCTGTCACACTCCTCTTCAGTTGATCCCTCTCTGTCTGGGTCACGTCTATGACATCCCTCCTCTGCACTCTTTCTCTCTGGGGGTGTACCAAAGGGATGATACCTCAGTCTGGCATCCAGACTGCAAAGTCAGCTTCTGGGATGAAGAGGGTCCTACAGACAAGGTGACATCTCAGTCTCACCCAAGAAACTCCCAGGACTTTACCCCCGCAGGCTGCCACTAGGGGGCGCCAAACTAAGCCAGCTCAGCCTTCCAAACTGCTCAGCCTTTGTCAACTGTCAACGTGGGCAAAGGGTCTCTGGCCTTGCAAGGATTTGGGCAGGATAGAAGTCTTTGTCTAGATCTGAAATCAAGGGTTTGGGAATCTGGAGCAGAGCTCCTAGCCAGCGTTTGAAGCCTGGCCTCCCACCTGAGGCATTTACTGACGCCCTGTCGCCAGCCTGGAACACCCTGCTCTGAATGAATGGAGCCCAGATGGGGCCCAGGGCTAAGTGACCCACCTGGGGAAACTCTGAGTATTCATCCAGGGCCTTCTCAATTAGCACCTTACCTCCATGATGGGTAACCAAGAGGCTGTAATCAAATACCGCTACTGTCACTCTGAAGATTTTCTGAGGTTGTAAGTGACATACTTGCTCTCCTGCCTTTTGGAGAGGCATGTTCTTGGGCAGGGCTGGCTACAGCAAGAGGGAACCAATTCCTTTCCCCTTTAGGCACTCTCCACCTGGCAGCTCTTAAAACGAAGGAAGAATAGTATATACACACACACATATATATACACTCACATATATCTATTTATGCACATATTGGGGCCAATTTTATTTGCTAGTATTAGACAATAAACCATACAAGGACATTTATGATCTCAGTATCTTTATTTAGTATAAAAGTGACCTTAGAAGAAGGGTGAAGGTTAGATAGATGGAATCTCTGTCAGGGGGCAAACAGCTGTAGCATCCCCTTAGCGTCTTTCTAGCCAATGACCCCCCTCCCCGGGAGGATGGGGGCGTCCTGACTGAAACAGGTGAGAGTTTGCTTCCTCCTTTCAGCATCATTCTTTTTAGATTTAGGTACTAAAGAATCCCAGTGAGTTCTGCATTTGTATCTTGCAAGTTTGTATAAACTCAATACAGGAAATAAAATGAATGGTTTGTACATGTGGTGTGTGTCTCCTACTCTGTGTCCGCCCTCAGACTGCGTGACAGCTTATGGGGTTGGCAGGAAAGGGGACTGGGGGCTGAGGAGTAGGCTGGGTGCAAAACATATGCTCTCTTCTTCCCCCATGCCTTAGCCTGCACTTCATGGCCTCCATCCCCAGGAGCTGGGGAAGCGATCGTAAGCTGCCAACACCAGCATCATCGTTTCAGTCCAGGTGACCCCAGATTAGGGTTTGTCCCAAGGTTCTGTATAATGGGAGTATCAGATGCTTCAGGCCCTGGCACCTTCCTTTGGTTTGACTCTGAGACAAAGGGTAAGACAGCAGGAGAAGAAAATGAATTCCCAGCCTTTCTTGATTACTACACAATGCCACTTTACAAGAAGGTGTATAATTTGGTGGGAAGTATGAGACCACCCCAATTCTCGGCAGCCTCAGTCCCTTTGGTTTATTTCTCCTGGCAGGTGTTCAGTGGTTATCAGGTACTGACACTCAGTATAAAGGGCTTTACCAGCGCTTCTCAGTTTGGAATCTTACTGTGGGGAGCAAGAGTCAAGAAGCCTGGCAAATTGTGTGGGGTGGGTAGTGGAAGAGAAGAAGTGCACCCGGGAGGCTGGCGGGCTCAGCTTGGCTTCTGCAGGTTGTCCGAGGGAGGGCTGGCTCAAGAAAAAGTGAGAAGGGGAGAGGAGAAAGCAAGCTTCCTCTCATTCCTGATCCTGCACCAGCTTGGCTTTCATGGCTGAAGCTGAACAGAAACACCTGTTCCCATTTATTTTATTTTATTTTGTTTTATTTTTGAGACAGAGTCTCATTCTGTCACCAGGCTGGAGTACAGTGGCACAATCTTGACTCACTGCAACCTCCGACTCCCTGGTCCAAGTGATTCTCCTGCTTCAGCCTCTCAAGTAGCTGGGATTACAGGCACACGCCACAATGCCCAGCTAATTTTTGTATTTTAAGTAGAGATGGGGTTTCGCCATGTTGGCCAGGATGGTCTACCACCTCCTGACCTCGCGATCCACCTGCCTCGGCCTCCCAAAGTGCTAGGATGACAGGTGTGAGCCACTGCGCCCGGCACCTGTTCCCATTTCTAACGGCTAGTACAGGGGTGGTCATTTTAAAAATTTGACCTTATTTTGAATTTTGTCACATTCTCAGGATGAGGTCCTTTGTGAACCAGGGAGAGTTGTGACCAGATATAGGCTCTGGGGGAGGGCCTGCATCAGAGGCTGTGATAGGGGCTGCATATTGGAGAACTCGTCACGTTCCAGGGGGCTGAGCCTTTACTACAGCCTCCATCTGGGTCAGAGCCAGTGGAAAGGGACTGGGGAGGAGGTAGAATGTGAGACCACAGAGCACCAACGGGCATCACTGCATCCACCAACAAGGGCTGGCTCCTCCTCTCAAGGGATGATGATGGCTGGTGCCTGCTCCACTCTCTGCCCAGATCAAGCCAGATTGGGATTTGCAAAAAGTGGGCAGTAGCTGAGGAAATGTAAATGAAAATGCAACTAGCAGAATGCCCTTTAAGGAGCGGTGCTTTCCGGAGGCCAAGGCAAGTGAATCACGAGGTCAGGAGTTCAACACCAGCCTGGCCAAGATGGTGAAACCCCGTCTCTACCAAAAATACAAAAAATTAGCCGGGCATGGTGGTGGGCGCCTGTAATCCCAGCTACTCGGGAGGTTGAGGCAGAGAATTGCTTGAACCCGGAGGCAAAGGTTGCAGTGAGCCAAGATTATGCCACTGCATTCAGCCTGGGCAACAGTAAAACTCTGTCTCAAAACAAAAAAAAAAAAAAAAAGGAGCAGTGCTGTGTAACTGCATGATCATTTATTTATTTTTGAAGAGAGGCACAACAGGCTCAGGCAGGCAGCCAAGCCTCAGATGCTGCTGCTGCCAAGGAACTAGGGCCGGGCCACGCCACGGCCCCCTCCTCATCCTGAGCCTCGCCTCATTGCCAAGACTAATAAGAGAAGGTAGCATGGTCACCCTCAACTCCTGGCCCTAGCAATATGCCCCTTGCTAGCCGCATGAAGATTTGGACAAGTCACTAAATTCCTGAGTCTCAGTGTCTTTGTCTGGAAATGGGTATATTAACCACCATCTTATGGAACTTTCAAGAAAGGCAAATGAGAAAATGGATGAGAATCACTTTGAAAACTCAAATTCACTTCCAAATGTGAGAAAGTGGAAGTGGTGAGGTTGCAAAGGCTCCCTGGCTACCTGCAGGGGCATGATGTGGGAAGAGGGAAGAGGTTTGCCAGGATCCCTCCTTTACGAGCTCTATAGCCTTTGCTGGAAGACATCACCAGGGCCCGTGCTATCCCTGGAGTGTCCCTTCTCTGCCAGTTCTGCGCCTCCAGCCCAGGGAGTAACACAGTACCCTACCCCTTTCTCATATGGCAGGGTCATGAGACTGGCCGCGGCTCAAGGACTAACCCCAGCCTTCCAGGGCCTGCGTATCCCCTTCCTGGGTTTGTCCCTGTGGAGGTCCCTCTCCAGAAGGGTGAGTGGTGGACAACCCCTCTGGGCTCAGCTCCAGTACCCAGAGAATCATGCCAGGAGGGTCCAGTTTCATGAGTGTTTGATTCTCCTGAGCTCACAGGTGGGTTCCATGGCTGGAGGTGGAGGCAGGGAGAGGCATCCCCCGCTGCTATTTTATACACCTGTGGGAGTGGTTTAGGACCACAATTTGAGATGACAGCAGAAGTCTTCCACATAAAAGCATATTAACAGTATACTAATAATAACACGAATAACAATAGTAATTATTATAGCTATACAGTAATAGCAATAGTAGTGGTTCATTCAGAGCTTACTACGTGCCAGGTACCTGGTTCTATGTCCCTCACATGTATTTGCTCACTAATCCTCATCCTCTATGTCGGTCATAGGTACTATAATTATCCTAGAAGCTGAGGCACAAAAAGGAAACATCAAATGCCTAAGGCTTCACGAAGCTAGGATGAACCTTTTAACCTACCACTGGTTTCCATGGGGATGATACTGGCCCCTAGGGGCATTCGGTTGTCTCAGAAGTGCAAAACTCTTACTGGCATTTAGTGACTGTAACGCACAGGACAGATTTTCGAAACAAAGACTTGTCCCATATCCTGCACAACTTTTGAATGTGCAACTGAACTAAACCCACTACCAGTAAAAGTTGGTCATATTTCAATTGACAGTAATACCAAAAAGTTTTTATAAGCTTTATAAATTTCACAAAAACTCAGAAAGTTAGGAGATGGTTATTATGGAGCAGAAGCTTAAAAGGAATAAAGGCATTATCTCAAAATTATTGAATAATCGACTCCATGCATTGTCTACATAGAGGATTTTAAGATTTTGCCTCTACGTATCTGATTGAAAATAGCTTCTATCAGTAGGTGATACTGAATACAAAGAAACTGACTGAAAATATTTAACAGAGGAGACGTGAGAGAACCAGTCATGAAAGCAGAGATACTCGAGATGCAAGAGATCTCACTGGGTCTCCCTAATAAAGGTTTTAGAGTTTATTTCATATTATTGCCATCCTTTCTATGTTTAAAGTGTTTTGCAACCCAAGGATGAACACCGATGTTGTCACAATTATGTGTGGGAATGTCGTGTTCTGTCTTTATAACACCATCCCAGGGGTCCATGTGCAATTCCTGTAAACACTATTGTCTTCTTTTCTCTTCCCAAATCCATCCTCTATTCCCCATTGCCCACGGGAAATATATGATCTCTAAGGCCTTTTAAGATCCCAGAGACTGAATTTTGCCTTAACACTGACACATTTCAAGACAGAGGTCTATGTGTCCATGGTACTCCATGGCGACCCCATTCCACGGGAGCTATTTTGACAACACACATGTACATAAGACCCATCATGCACATCATGCTTCTGTACGACCTCCACCTTGTGCTCTCTAATTTGCCTTGCTGTGTCATCCCTATTTCCATTAAGATGCTTTCCCTCTCTTATCATACGCACGTACATCTGGTATGTTATTACTTACCTAACAGTTTTTATTCTAGTTTCACTTCCTGCTACTCTTTCGTTTTCTTGCATGTGTGTGATTTTTGTTTTTGCATACAATGACTCATCTTCTATCTCTCTTAAATTCAAACATATATTACGTGTAGGTGCAAGCAACCTGCCTATTTCGTTTACGTCTTCTGGCAAGTCCTGCCTGAGCATTTATATATCGAAAGACATCCTGTTTTATTATAACTTATTCTTCTTTTTCTTTCCTTTTTTTTTTTTTTCTGAGATGGAGTTTCTCTCTTGTTGACCAGGCTGGAGTGCAGTGGTACGATCTCGGCTCACCACAACCTCCGCCTCCCATGTTCAAGAGATTCTCCTGCCTTAACCTCCCGAATAGCTGGGATTACCGGCATGTGCCACCATGCCCGGCTAATTTTGTATTTTTCATAGAGATGGGGTTTCTCCATTTTGGTCAGGCTAGTTTTGAACTCCTGACCGCAGGTGATCTGCCAGCCTTGGCCTCCCAAAGTGCTGGGATTACAGGCATGAGCCACTGCACCCATATAATAAAAAAATAACATTTAAAAAATTATGGCGAGAGAGATCCAAGATGGCTGACTACTAGCAGCTCAGGATTGTAGCTCCCAGAGAAAGCGCACAGAACGAGAGGACGCCACACTTACAGATGAATTTTTGTTGCCCACGGACCAGGAGATTCTCAGCGGAGGAGCCCCACGGAT
>CAUYLG010072873.1:0-36130 GCA_963573385.1 Cacajao melanocephalus | reverse complement strand
CCCATCTCTACTAAAAATGCAAAAATTAACCGGGTGTGGTGGTGTGTGCCTATAGTGCCAGCTGCTCGGGAGGCCAAGGCAGGAGAGTTGCTTGAACCCAGGAGGCAGAATTAGGTTGCAGTGAGCTGAGATCGTGCCATTGCACTCCAACCTGGGCAACAGAGCAAGACTCCATCTCAAAAGAAGAAGAAAAATAACAGGTCCATGTGCACATCCTGGTAGGGCCCCTCCAGGGCTGTGGCAGGGGTCTGGGTTGTCCAGGAGTCCTGGACACGGTAATCAATTGTCCGTGTTTGTCTGGACTGAGGGCCTCTCGGGATGCTAAAGGCAGGAAATTCTGGCACACCAGGATAAATGGGTCACCCCAGCCCCGGAGCTCAGGCTTCACTCGCTCTGCCCTGTGGTGTGAGGGCCAAGAGCAGGCGCCAGCTGCATCCCCCGCAGCTCCTGATGTGTTAAAACGGCTCAGCACGCCACACAGTTTTGAAAAGACCAGAAGGAGACACAGCACCATATTCACTGCAGCCCTCCCTATCATGCGGTGGTATCACATGATCACCACTCCCCACCAAACTTTTTCTGTTGTGGTAAAATACAGGTAGCATCAAATTTACCATCTTCACCACTTCAGTGGTGGTAAGTCGATTCCTACTGCGCAACCACCACACTTGATTTTTATACTTTCCAATAGTTGGCAGGTATTATTTTGATCAGGGGGAAAAAAAAAGCTATTTTTGAAGGTGTTAATCAGCCTGTATCAGACACCTCTTGGTCCAACAAATGCAGTGAGCGCCTCGTATCCACCTGTGTGAGCGGGGCTGGAGGTCGTGGAGTTGTCTGAACTTTGGTTAGCCCAGGTGACCTTTGTGTCCTTTCCAATCCTGACATTCCAGGATTCCAGACTCTTCCCTGCCCCCGGGGGGAGCACTATGCTTTGGAGACAGGAAGGCTTGGGCTCAAATGCTCTTCTGCCACTTACATGCTCGGTGACCTTGGGCCAGGCACTTGGCCTCCCTGAGCCTGAGTCTCCTGTAGTGTTGGGGAGCCAGCTGGGTGGCTGTGTGTGGTTCTGCACCCCGGGGGTGCTCAGAGGGGCTGATCCTTCCTCCTCTTTCCATGTCCTCACCCCTGGGTGTGCACATGTGTAAACCCTCATCCCACCAGCCCCAATCTGACACCACCTTCTCCATGGAGCTTGATTCCACAGCAGGGAGACCCCTCTCCTGGCTCTTGTGGCCTCTGCCTGGTGCCACCTGGCTTACTCCCCAGGAGGACTGTGGGCTCCCTAAGAACAAGGCCTGCTTCTGAGTCACGCTGCCTTCCCTCAGAGCCCAGCAGAGTCAATAAACTAAATGAAGCCATCACTGGCAGAAATGACCCAAGCAGACAGAATGCCCATGTCCCCTCACAAAGCCAGTGGCTTCGCCCTTCCAGGCCAGAGGCCCAGGGGCGGGCAGACTGGAGCAGTGAACACAGCTTGCCCACCTGATCCGGCAGGTGCCCCCCAGGGCTCCCACCTTTGTCAAGGGCCTGTCGGGGCATCTGGGGAGCAGGAGACTGGCACAGATGAATGAATTCAGAGCCACAAACAGAGATATGCTGGGGTGCCAGGCTCTGTGCAGGCATTGGGGACGTGAGGGCTAAAGGAATTGGGCTTTCCTGACCACAAAGGGCTCCCATCTGACAGCATTTGAGAAGAAAAGGCTTCAAATGGGGTCATCCTTGGCAGGCTGGGGATACATACCGAAGCCATCCCACTAACCAGACCCTGAAAACCAAGGAAAGGAGGGAGCTTGAGCATGCTGAGGTCGAAGCTGGCCTTGGATGTAGCCCCTTGGGGTCCCTGACAGTGCCCTGCCCAGCATTGCCAATCCAAGCTGTTCTAGTCTGAGCCCACCAGGAATGGGCCCCAGACCTGCAGTGGGCAGAACCTCGGGTGGGGGTATCTAGGATACAGCCAGCCAACCCCAGGGAGCCCCAGGCACCCCCTCTCTAGACCCCAGCAGGCCTGCTTTCCATGGGGTGCCACTCAACGCACCTGAACTCCTCCCTCTGTGCTGTCTCTGTCCCATCCCCCCCCACCAGTCTGAACATAAGCCCCACTCAGCCCTTTGCACTGGGGACCCTGCCCCCCAGCTAGGCTGGAGGCCACCCTGGCCTCTTCACTGTAGGAAGAGACCTTTTTCCCAGACACCCGCCGTGGGCATCCAGGTGCACGCTGAGTGGGAGGGGTGTTACGGGTTCATGAAATGTCAGAGCCCAAGGGGGCCTCAAGAAGGCTCCTCCCACTGTCTGTAAATTGGGAAACTGAGGTATGATAGAGGAGATGACACTCCCCACCTCGGAATTGAAGTCCTCATTTCTCGAGAACATTTCCTGGGTGGTTCCCAGACCAAGGTCACTCCGAGAAGGAGAGGCAGTTCCTGGGTGGAAGAGAGGTATCCGGCTCCCGACTCATAGCTCCACATGGGCCGGGCTAGGCAACACGAACCCGGTTCCCTGCCCTCTCCTCCTCCAACGTCCATCGTAGGCGCGGCAGGCACCCCAGCGAGATGGTCCACGCCCTGATCCACCCACCCCAAAAAGCCACCTTAAACCCCGGCTCCGTCCCCTCGGTCCGGAGTCTGCCGCGGCGGCGGCGCACAACCCGAGCCTCTAGCTGCATAGCCGCGGCCTGGAGGTCACAGCGATCCGGGCGGGAAGTGGGGCGCACGAACCTGGGGCCCCGGGAAACCAGGGCTCTGGGAGCGGGAGAGGCGCCCCCCGCGAGCGCCAGGGCCTCCACCCGCCCGGAGCCCCGGAAGGAGGAGCGGCAGCAGCGGGCCCCATGGGCAGGACAGCTCCCCGCCCGTTGCCGCGCCACTGCCGGGGGCCCGGTGGGGTCGGGGTCCGTCCCGGCGCGTCGCCCTTGCCCACACCGCCACCCCGGCTTGGCGGAGCCGCCGGCCGGTCCTTACCCAAGACACGACGCGCAGGATGGTGTGCGGCTGCCGGATCAGGGTGTAGGGGTCGAAGGCGCCCCCGGCTTTGCCCGCTCCGTACGCACCCCCTTCCATGGTGGCTGCACCCGCGCGGTGCCCCCCGCTCGGCGCGCGCCGCCGACCCGTGCGCGTGCGCCGCGCCCCCGCCCCCTCCCCTACGCGCGCGGCCGGCGGCCCAGGGCTCCCGCGAGGGGGCGTCGTGCGCGGCGGGCTTAGCTCGTGGGGCGCGGGCGAGGTGCTGGGCGGCGCGCGACCTAGGGCGCGGGGACGCGCGTGCTGAGGCCCCGGGGCGGAGGGCGCGCTCGTCGCCCGTGCGGTGACCTCTTTGCAAAGTGTAGGGGGAGGGCGGTGCGTGTGCAGCAAGTGCGGGCCGCGTCCTGCCCCTCATCCCCGGTCTCCTGTCCCGGTCGCAGCCCCTCCAAGCCATCGGCTCTGCTGAAACCATCTTCATGCTTGATTTGTTTGACTATTTCCTGTCGCTTTGTCGGCCCCAAATATAATGAGAGGGCAGGAGCCGTGTTCGTCCTCCTTAGAGGGTGCTTGGTACACAGTATGCGCCGCATGAATATTTCTCGAATGAATGAATGAACCACGAATGAATAACCCTCTCTTAGAGCCCTCCAGAGCAGCCCCCACCTCCCAGGACCACCTTTCCCCGGGCTCTTACGATGACGTCATGTGTGTCCCTGTGCCTGCGCACCCTCCCACCCTCAGCCTGGAGGGGCCTGGCACAGAGGCGGCAGCTGAGACTTCCTCTTCACCATTCCCTCCCACCCCAGGACATTGTCCCTTTCCTGAATCCAGCAATTAATTACGCAGTCGTTTGTTTGTGGGCCCTTGCTCTGCTAGTCTGTGAGCTCTCAAGACCCAGGTGTTGTCTAATTTATTCAATTCCTTACCCAAGGGCATGTCATACAGTAGGTGCTCAGTAAATAGAGCCTAGTCTCCATCACCCCATCACAGCTTGGGCTGGAGCTCCAGGTTTCATGGAAAAGGCGGCTGGATGGAGGAGCGCTCCCTGCAGTGGAAGGGCCACCTTCCAGGGCTGGGTCTCCTGCTGCCCTGTACCTCTACGGCCTCTCTGTGTCTGCAGTTACCTTCACTGGTTCCAGGAGCAAGCTGGATGAGGTATGTGTGGAGGCTTTTGCTTCTCTGGTATCCTGCCATTCTGTGATGACAGGGCACAACTTCTGTGCGGAGGAAATGTGTGCTGGGCCTGAGGGTGCCCCTGATAAACATTACAGGGGCAAATGTCCATCTTAGGCTCAGTTGATTGCTTAGTGTCTACCAGGCCTTGTGCTAAGGGCTTTACATACATTTCTTTCTTTCTTTCTTTCCTTCTTTTTTTTTTGAGACAGAGTTTCGCTCTTGTTGTCCAGGCTGGTGTGCAATGGCGTGATCTTGGCTCACTGCAACCTCTGCCTCCCAGGTTCAAGCAATTCTTCTGCCTCAGCCTCCCAAGTAGCTGGGATTACAGGCATGTGCCACCACGCCTGGCTAATTTTGTATTTTTAGTAGAGATGGGGTTTCTCCATGTTGGTCAGGCTGGTCTCAAACTCCTGACCTCGTGATCTGCCCACCTCGGCTTCCCAAAGTGCTGGAATGACAGGTGTAAGCCACCGAACCTTAGCCAGGGCTTTACATACATTTCTGCATTTAAGCCAGCAAACTTATAAGGTGGCTACTATGACTACATAAAACTTTTAGAAGCATGCACAAGAGAAAGTATTTGTGACCTTAGGTTAAGCAAAGAGTTCTTAGACACAACACGAAGAACATGATTCATAAAAGGAACAATTGATAAACTGGACTTCATCAAAATTAAGAACTTCTGCTATTTAAAAGACACTGTTAAAAGAATGTATGAAAAGACAAACGATAGTCTGGGAGAAAATATTTGCAACCCATAGATCCGAAGAACTTGCATCCCAAATAAAGAACTTCCAAAACTCAACAATGAGAGGACGAAATTTTTTTTAAATGGGCAAAAGATTTCAATAGTAATACATCTCACCAAAGAAGATATACAAATGGCAACTCAGCACATGAAAAAAATGCTCAACATAATTAGAGAAATAGGGCTGGGTGTGGTGGTATGTGCCTGTGATCCCAGCTACTTGGGAAGCTGAGGCTGGAGGATTGCTTGAGCCCAGGGATTCAAGGCTGCAGTAAGCCAGGATTGCACCAGTGCACTTCAGCCTGGGCAACAGAGTGAGACTCTGTGAGAAAAAAAAAAACAAACAAAAAAAAGAGAACGTGAGAAAGAAGTACAAATTAAAATTAGAACGAGATATTTCTACACATATGTTAAAATGGGTATGCTGGGCGTGGTGGCTCATGCCTGTAATCCCAGCACTTTAGGAGGCCAAGGCAGGTGGATCACGAGGTCAGGAGTTCAAGACCAGCCTGGCCAATGTGGCAGAAACCCTGTTTCCAGTAAGAATACAAAACAAAATTAGCTGGGCATGGTGGCGGGCGCCTGTAATCACAGCTACTCGGGAGGCTGAGGCACGAGAATCACTTAAACCCAGGAGGTAGAGGTTGCAGTGAGTTGAGATCACACCACTGCACTCCAGCCTAGGTGATAGTCTCAAAAAAAAAGGAACAAAACTTGTACAGAGTTTTATTTCTTTTATTTTTTAATTTTTGTTTTTGAGACGGAGTCTCGCTCTGTCACCAAGGTGGAGAGCAGTGGCGTGATCTTAGCTCACTGCAATCTCCACCTCCCGGGTTCAAGTGATTCTCCTGCCTCAGCCTCATGAGTAGCTGGAATAACAGATGCCCGCCACCATGCCAGGCTAATTTTTGTATTTTTAGTAGAGAGAGGGTTTCACCATGTTGACCAGGTTGGTCTTAAACTCCTGACCTCAGGTGATCCATCCGCCTTGGTCTCCCAAAGTGTTGTGATTACAGGCATGAGCCACCTAGCCCGACCCTGAACAGAAATATTTGGAGCAGTTTTACTTGTAATAACCCAAACCTGGCAACAACCCAAATACTCCTCAAGTGCAGACAGTACAACGTGGTACACTACTCAGGAATAAACAAACACTACTCAGGAATAAAAAGCAATGAACGGCGGATACACTCAACAACATGGGTGACCCTCAAACACATTAAGCAAAGTGAAAGATGCCAGACTCAAACATCTAGAGACTGCAGGATTCCCTTTCTGTGACATTTCTGCAAAGGCAAAACTGTTAAGGACAGAAAAAAGATCAGTGGTTGCCAGGGGATTGGTGGGCAGAGATTTACTACGAAGAGGCATGGGGAAATGTGGAGGCATGATAGAATTGTTCCATACCTTGTTTATGGGAATGGTTGCCCAATTAATAAAATTGTTAAATTTTATTAATAAAACATGTTTTATTAATAAAATTAAAAATGTTGCCCAGCGTGGTGGTTCATGCCTGTAATCCCAGCACTTTGGGAGGATGAGGTGGGTGGATTACAAGGTCAGGAGTTTGAAACCAGCCTGACCAACATGGTGAAACCCCGTCTCTACTAAAATTAAAAAATTAGCCAGGAGTGGTGGTGTGCACCTGTAGTCCCGGTTACTTAGAAGGCTGAGGCAGGAGAAGCGCTTGAATCTGGGAGGCAGAGGTTGCAGTGAGCTGAGATCGCATCGCCGTACTCCAGCATGGAGTGAGACTCTATCTCAAAAAAAAAAATGTTCATCAAAACTTGCAGAACAGGCGGGGTGCAGTGGCTCACACCTGTAATCCCAAAACTTTGGGAGGCCAAGGCAGGTGAATCACTTGAGGCCAGAAGTTTGAGACTAGCCTGGCCAACATGGTGAAACCCCATCTCTACAAAAAATACATAAATTAGTTGGGCATGGTGGTACGTGGCTATAATTCCAGCTACTCAGAAGGCTGAGGCACAAGAGTCACTCCAGCCTGGGTGATGAAGTGAGTCTCTGTGTCCAAAAAAAAAAAAATTATTTATATTTTTTATTTTTTTTGAGACGGAGTTTCTCTCATATTTCCCAGGCTGGAGTGCAATGGCATGATCTCAGCTCACTGCAACCTCCATCTCCCAGGTTCAAGCGATTCTCCTGCCTCAGCCTCCCGAGTAGCTGGGGTTACAGGTATGCGCCACCACGCCTGGCTAACGTTTTGTATATTTAGTGGAGATGGGTTTACACCATGTTGGCCAGACTTGTCTGGAACTCCTGATCTCAGGTGATCCATCTGGCTCAGCCTTCCAAAGTGCTGGCATTACAGGCATGAGCCACTGCGCCCGGCCAAGTTACACCTTTTTTTTCGAAGACAGAATCTGGCTCTGTTGTCCAGGCTGGAGTGCAGTGATGCAATCACAGCTCACTGAAGCCTTGAACCCCTGTGCTCAAGCCATCTTCCCCAGTAGCTAGGAATACAGACTCATGCTACTGAGCTTACCTAATTTTTTTTTTGTAGAGATGAGGTCTTGCTATGTTGATCAGGCTAGTCTTGTGACAATATTCCTTCACTTGTTAATTCAATAAACATTTATTCAAAGTCCACCCTGCATTAGGCTTTGTGCTTGTCATAGGGGTGTATGGCTGAATAACTGGACTGTCTGTAACCCTCCACCCCTAAGATTTCATCACACTAATACATTAAGTCTCAGAAAGCATGGTGTTTAACATCCTGAATTTCAGATTCAGATATTTTGCGGGGACGGATGGAAACCTTGGCTTCCCCTATCCTCACTCACTGTGTAACCTTGGGCAAATGGCTTCTCTTCTCTGAGCCTGTTCTCTCATCTGGAAAATAGAAATAAGCATAGTACTTACCTCTGAGGATGATTGTCGAGATTAAATGAGAGAATGCACATGACATGCTTAGAATGGTGCCAGATACAAAGAATGGGCTCAGCAAATGTTATTAGCCTCACCATCAGGGTTGGTTTTCAAGGTAGGTATATACTGACAAAGATTCTTTGCCTTGCCAAACTTTAGTCAGGCTTCTGGATCTTCTGCTAAGCCCACCTATGCACTTCCTTGTAAAATCCAGTTTTAGCCCTCCTAAGTCAGTTTAGCAAGAACCCCTCATCCTCCACTAGGACCCCCTCTGTATCTGATCAGGTTTTTCAGCCTCCACTCCTGGTGATGTCTGTTTACCCCAGCTTGTCTTCAGCAAGAATCCCGTTAGGTCAGTTTAGCCAGAATCCGCCTTACCCCTGATGTTTCCTCTTAGTAATTTTCCATCCAGTGGCCCCCACACTTGTCCATGTTTGGAGTTAAGCCCAATCTCTCTTTCCCATTGCAAGACTTCATTACGTGGTTCCTGTGTCTATAGCGATGGTCTTGCGTAAAGTCTTTCTTATCATGCTTTCACACGTATCATTGAATAATTTATTTCTTTAACAGTGTAACAAGGCATGTAGGCATTTTCTTAGAAACACAAAGCTATGAATGGTGGGTAGGTTCCCAGGCTCGCCCATGAACCTCTATACCATTGTGAAGTATATAAATATACTTTACGTCATGGCAAATTGTAGAAACATCCTCCTCTTCCATCTGGATTTATGTGTTCTGTGTTTGTGGTGAGGCCAAAGGAGGAAGTCAGGCTGGTCTTTGCAGGACAAGCTTTTGCAAACACAGAGCTGCCTGCACCATGCCCTGTAGTTGGAATTCTGAGCCCCGGCTGAGTTGCAGTGGGCATTTGCTCCCTCTTTCCTGCCCTCTGGAGGCTGGTTTGGCATCCAAGCTGCCAGTTCTGTCTTCTGATGTGAAGTTGGAGTTCTCTGAACAGAAGGGAGATGAGATGCATTCACCGTATTTGAGTGCATGAGCCACAGAATGATTATGATTTTTTTTTTTAGACAAGATCTCGCTGTCCCCTAGAGTGGAGTGCAGTGGTGAGATCATGGCTCAATGCAGCCTTGACCTCCTGGACTTAAGAGATCCTCCCACCTCTGTCTCCCAAGTAGCTGGGGCTACAGGTGTGTGCCACTACACCCAGCTAATTTTTTTTATTTTTATTTTTTTTGTAGAGATGGGGTCTCACCATGTTGCCCAGGCTGATCTTGAATTCCTGAGCTCAAGGGGTTCGCCCTCTTCAGCCTCCCAAAGTGCTGGGATTAGAGGCGTAAGCCACCACACCCAGCATAACGATAATCTTAAAAATTGACCACAGGGGCTGGGCACGGTGGCTCACACCTGTAATTCCAACACTTTGGGAAGCCAAGGCGGGCAGATCACCTGAGGTCAGGAGTTCGAGACCAGCCTGGCCAACACGGTGAAACTTCGTCTCTACTAAAAAATACAAAAATTAGCTGGGTGTGGTGGTGCATGCCTGTCATCCTAGCTAATTAGGAGGCTGAAGCAAGAGAATCACTTGAACCTGGTAGGCAGAGGCTGCAGTGAGCTGAGATTGTACCACTGCACTCCAGCCTGGGCAACAGAGGGAGACTCCCTCTCAAAACAAACAAACAAACAAACCAACAAACAAAAAAACATTGAGCAGAGATACCTATTTGGAGAGCTGCTTGGTAGTGTGCTGCAATTGACTGAAGAATGTGCCATTTGACCCAGCAATCCCATTCTTTTTTCAAAGAAGGGGTGAAGGGGGTACGCACAGGATCTAGTTGGCAGCAAACCTGTGTATTGCACATTCATCTAGCCATCTGCTCAATGTGGATGTAACATCGCCGTGAGCCAGGTCATTGAAGACCCTTGGGATCCAACAGTGACATTACACATGGTCTCTGTCCTAAAGGATCTCAAAGTCCGGGGTGTGGGGTGGCGGGGTGGGAAATAGTAATAATCAAAGGTAGCAGGTGAAATATGGCCACAAATACCTTGAAACTCCTCCAACAGAGAGGAGGGCTCTATGTCTCTTCCTTTTGAATATGGGGAGTCTTGTGATTGATTAATAGAGCAACAGTGGGCCATTTTCCCGGCCTAGGCCTTAAGAAAATATTTGCTTTCAATTTTCATCTCTTGGAAAGCTCTCAGTCCTGAGCTGCCATGAAAGAAGTCTTGAGACCACCAAGACCTCATGTAAATACTCTGGCCACAAGGTTCACAGGATTCCAGCCTTCTATCCATCACCACCAGCATCTTGAGCTCCCGGGACTAACTCATGTAACCAGCTGAATACCAAAAAGTGACCTCAGTTGATGCCACTTTGAAAAGAAGAATCACCCAGCTGAGCCTTGCCCAAAAGAAGCACATCACAATTAATATAATATTATGTAACATAGAGATTGGGCACGGTGGCTCATGTCTGTAATCCCAGCACTCTGGGAGGCAGAGGCGGGCAGATCATCTGAAGTCAGAAGTTTGAGACCACCCTGGCCAACATAGTGAAAACCCCCATCTCTACTAAAAATGCAAAAATTAGCTGGACATGGTGGTGCACACCTGTAGTCCCAGCTACTCAGGAGCTTGAGGCGGGAGAATTGCTTGAATCTAGGAGGCAGAGGTTGCAGTGAGCTGAGATCATGCCACTGCACTCCAGCCTAGGCAACTGAGTGAGATTCCATCTCAAAAAAAAAAAAAAAAGAAAAGAAAAGAAAAAGAAAATGAAGTAACTGCAGAAGATGAGATGAATTTATAGAAAGATAAAAGACTAAAATAAATGTTTGGAGTCCTCAAAGAAAGAATCTTTATAAAGGAAGAAAAAAAAAAGAACAAGACTAGCCATATGGAAGTCTAGATAGCTGAAAACTTTAAATGCTAGGGGAAAAAAAATGAATGGACAACAAAAAGCACAAAAAGGAAGGAAGGCATGAACCCACAGAAACGAATGAGCCCTGAAAGCAGAGCTTCCCTCACTACTGTTCCTTGAAATTTTAATAACTTCTGCCTGGCATGGTGGCTCACACCTGTAATCCCAGCACTTTGGGAGGCCGAGGTGGGAAGATCACTTGAGGCCAGGAGTTTGAGGCCAGCCTGGCCAACATGGTGAAATCCCATCTCTACTAAAAATATAAAAAAATTAGCTGGGTGTGGTGGTATGCGCCCATAATTCCAGTTACTTGGGAGGCTGAGGCATCAGAATTGCTTCAGCCTGGGAGGCCAAGGTTGCATTGCCGGTTGATTGTGCCACTGTTAACCAGCCTTGGTGAAATAGCAATTGGCCAACTCAAAAAAAAAAAAAAAAGAAAAAGAAAAAGAAATTTTAATAGCCTTGAGAGAGAATGGGAGAAAAGAGTGTGGGCCCACTGAGGAGGGTTGATTTGGACCCTGCATAAAAATAGACAAACAAGGGACAATTTCCTATATAGGTATAGAAAAATATAACTTACCAAAATTGATTCAAAAAGACATTGAAAAATCTATATTGTCCTATAACCCTTAAAGATGCTAAAACATCACTTATGATGTGGGTACTTAAAGAGAAAAAAAAAAACCCAGAAGCTAAATCAGTGGTTAAAAATCTAGTGTCGGCCGGGCACTGTAATCCCAGCACTTTGAGAGGCTGAGGAACACGGATCACTTGAGGTCAGGAGTTCAAGACCAGCCTGGCCAACATAGTGAAATCCCATCTCTACTAAAAACACAAAAATTAGCCAGGCGTGGTGGCATGTGCCTGCAATCCCAGCTACTGGGGAGGCTGAGGCAGGAGAATCGCTTGAACCTAGAAGGTGGAGGTTGCAGTGAGCCGAGATCATACCATTGTACTCCAGCCTGGGCAAAGAGGCAAGATTCTGTCTCAACAAACAAACAAACAAACAAAACTCTAGTGCCAAAAACCAAAATATCTCCTGTCAATGAATAAGTTAAAAACTTAGACAAACAAACAAAATATATCCTAGCTGGGCCCAGTGTCACATGCCTGTACTCTCAACTACTTGGGAGGCAGAGGCAGGAGGATCACTTGAGTTTACGAGTTAAAAACCAGCCCAGGCAACACAGCAAGACCCCATCTCAAAAACAAAAAAGGAGGCTGAGCACAGTGGCTCACAGCTGTAATCCAAATGCTCTGGGAGGCCAAGGTGGGAGGATCCCTTAAGGCCAGGAGTTTGAGGCCAGCTTGGGCAACACAGCAAAACCTTGTCTCTACAAAAATGTTAAAAACTTAGCCAGGCATGGTGGTACTACTCAGGAGGCTGAGGAGGGAGGATCACTTGAGCCCAGGAAGGTAAGTCTTCAATGAGCTAAATCACACCAACAACACTCCAGCCTAGATGACAGAGTGAGACCCTGTCGTAAAAAAAAAAAAAACAGCCAGGCGTGGTGGCTCATGACTATATTCCTGGCACTTCGGGAGGCCGAAGCAGGCTGATCTTGAGGTCAAGAGATTGAGACCATCTTGGCCAACATGGTGAAACCCCATCTCTACTAAAAATACAAAAATTAGCCGAGTGTGGTGGTGAGCACCTGTAATCCCAGCTACTGGGGAGGATAAGACAGAAGAATCGCTTGAACCCAGGAGGCAGAGGTTGCAGTGAGCTGAGATTGTGCCATTGCACTCCAGCCTGGGCAACAAGAGCAAAACTCCTTTACACGCACACACACACACACACACACACACGCACACACAAAGCAGGCCAGGCACGGTGGCTCATGCCTGTAATTGTAATCACAGCACTTTGTGAGGCTGAGGTAGGCAGGGGTCACTAGGTCAGGAGTTCAAGACCAGCCTGGCCAATATGGTGAAACCCCATCTCTACTAAAAATACAAAGATTACCTGGGCATGGTGGTGTGCGCCTGTAGTCCCAGCTACTCAGGAGGCCGAGGCAGAAGAATTGCTTGAACTCGGGAGGCGGAGGTTGCAGTGAGCCAAGATCGTGCCACTGCACTCCAGCCTGGGAGACAGAGTGAGACTCCGTCTCACACACAAACACACACACCCACACACGCACGCAGCAAAAAAACCAAATGCTACTAATTTATTATATAATGATCTAATTTCTAATTGACTTTTATTAGCAATTCATGAATTGGGCATTATCCCACCTATAAACTAGAAAGGTATTCCCATGAGCTGAGCAGTGGTGACTGGCTTTACATGCAGAAAAGGGCTGAAAAAGTAGAAACAGGCCAGGTGAGGTGGCTCACGCCTGTAATCCCAACACTTGGGGAGGCCAAGGCAGGCGGACCACCTGAGGTCGGGAGTTTGAGACCACCTGACCAACATGGAGAACCCTGTCTCTACTAAAAATGCAAAAATTAGCTAGGCATGGTGGTGCATGTCTGTAATCCCAGCTACTCCGGAGGCTGAGACAGGAGAATTGCTTGAACCCAGAGGCAGAGGTTGCAGTGAGATAGCACAATTGCACTTCAGCCTGGGCAACAAGAGGGAAACTCTATCTCAAAAAAAAAAAAAAAAAAAGGGGGCGGAAGAAAGAAAAGAAACAGGAGAAACAAGGGGAAAAAATGGGATTGGTTCCTTTGTAGTTTTTTTCCTTACAGGGTTGAAGCAGATAGGACTTCTTTATGTTGACTCAAGTGGACTAAGCAGCTTCTGTTTAGTCGCTGAGAATCTCCTGGTTTTTGGACAACTGACTCATTTTTTTTTTAAGAGACGGGGTCTCACTATGTTGCCCAGGCTGGAGGGCAGCGGCTATTCACAGGCGCGATCCCACTACTGATCAGCAAGGGAGTTTTGACCTGCTCTGTCAACTGACCCCTTTTTAAGTTCGCTTCGATTACCTGGCACGTAGCACACGTGACTCTGCTTTGGTTTGCTCTGGTCTGTTGGGGCCTAGAGTAGGAGCTCAGTCCAAAGCAATGGACCACCCATAAATGTTATTCAACACTAGCCACAAATAAAATATAAGAGCAGATGATTTTACAAGTGAATTTTACCACATTAATTTATATAATTATATTTATACATTATTTTTGTTTATTTATTTATTTTGAGACACGGTCTCACTTTGTCACCCAGACTGGAGTGAGGTGGTGTCATATAGGCTCACCGTGGCCTCTGCCTCCTGGGCTCAAACAACCCTCCCCCCTCAGCCACTGGAGTAGCTGGGACTACAAGTGTATGCCACCATGCATGGCTAACTTTTGTATTTTTGGAGGATATGGGGTTTTGCCGTGTTGCCCAGGCTGGTCTCGAACTCCTGGGCTCAAGCGATCCCTCTGCCCCTCCCAAAGTGCTGGGATTACCGGCATAAGCCGCTGTGCCGGGATACATTCTTTCATATTTTAGAGATGCAGTCTCTCTCTGTGTCGCCCCGGCTATTCACAGGTGTGATCATAGTGCACTACTGCCTCAAACTCCTGGGCTCGAGTGATCCTCCTGCCTCGGCTCCTCAAGTAGCTACACAAATTCTTTTAGAGTAAAAAAGTGGGACCGGATTCAGTGGCTCATGCCTGTAATCCCAGCTTTGGGAGGCCAAGGCAAGTGGATCACTTGAGGTCCGGAGTTCAAGATCAGACTGAGTAAAATAGTGAAACCCCATCTCTACTAAAAATACAAAATTAGTGGGGCATGGTGGCACACACCTGTAGTCCCAGCTACTTGGGAGGCTGAGGAAGGAGAATCTCTTGAACCCAGGAGGTGGAGGTTGCAGTGAGCCGAGATTGCACCACTGCACTCTAGCCTGGGTGACAGAGCAAGACTCTGTCTTGGGGGGGGAAAAAAAGTTCAGACCAATCTCACTCATGAATGTCAGTGCAAACAATGCTGAGGAAATATTAACAAACTTAATCCTGGAACATATAAAAATATAATATATTATGAACCCATTGGGTTTATCCTAGAAATGCAGTTTGGTTCATTATTAGGAAATCTATAAATATAATTTATCATACGAATAGACAAGAAGGGAAAAGTGACATGATCATCCTAGTAAGTGCGGGAAAAGTATTTAGTAAAATCAGTACATTCAAAGTAAAAGCTCTTACTAAGCTAAGAAAACATCCTCAACTTGATAATCTACAAAATTCCTGCAGAATGACTATACTCAATGGAAACATTAAAAGCATTCCTATTATTCCTTTAAAAAAAAAAATAGAGAAGTCCTGGCACGGTTGCTGACACCTGTAATCCCAGCACTTTGGGAGGCTGAGGCGGATGGATCACGAGGTCAGGAGTTCAAGACCAGCCTGGCCAACATGGTACAAGTACAAGTCGCTACTGAAAATACAAAAAATTAGCCAGGCATGGTGGCGGGCGACTGTGGTCCCAGCTACTCAGGAGGCTGAGGCAAGAGAATTGCTTGAACACTGGAGACAGAGGTTGCAATGAGCCAAGATCACACCATTGCAGTCCATCCTGGGCGACAGAGCAAGACTCTGTCTCAAAATAAATAAATAAAAGAACATGAAATAATAAAAGAGAATCCATTAGAAGTATGAAGAATGCAAATATAAACATTGAAATAAAGAATGCAATAGGAGGAGAAAGTGGTAAGATGGATATAGCTGAAGAATGAGCTGGGTAATCAGAATGGTGAAATACCTTGAGATAGGTTACTCTGAACAAAGAAAGAGAGAAAGGAAAGAGGAGAGAGAAGGAGAGAGAATAATAGAATATTTTTATTATTTTGGGGATAAGGAAGGGTCATGTGATAGAGAATAGAGAAGACATAAAATTGCGAGCAATTTTTTTTTTTGAGACAGGTTCTTGCTCTGTCGCTTAGGCTGGAGTGCAGTGGCGCAATCTCGACTCACTGCAGCCTCCGCCTCCCAGGTGTTCAAGCAACTCCCCTGCCTCAGCCTCCCAAGTAGCTGGGACTACAGGCGTGCTCCACTGTGCCTGGCTGATTTTTTGTATTTTAGTAGAGATGGGGGTTCACCATGTTGGCCAGGCTGGTCTCGATCTCTTGACCTCGTGATCTGCTTGCCTCAGCATCCCAAAGTGCTGGGATTATGGGCAGAAGCCACCGTGCCCGGCCCCTCTCCCATTTTCTCTCTGCTTTCTCTCCAACTGCCAGCCGATTGGGTCAGGCAAGTCCAACCTGTCCCGAGAGCCTCAGGCCCCGCTTTGATCTCTAAAGAGATCCCTCCTCTTCTTGGAGACCTCCCTTTCCAAGCCTGCCAGGGCGGCTGTTCTGTGACCTGACAGTGGCTCCCCCAGCCCCAAAACAAGCTCCCTTCATCTGTGACTTAGTCTGTTGTCGTGGTGAACTGACACGTCCAGGTGTGACCATCGCTGAAAATGTGTGCCCCCTCTGTGGTATGCCCTGCCCTGTTCTATAAATATCTATAAATCCTCATATATATATACACATATACCTACACGTGTCTGACCACCTTGCCTATAGTGCTGGGTATCAGTCACCGTGCTGTCCTTGTGGAGTCTTGTGGCCCAACAAGAGAAAGCTGTCCCCTGACATTGCCCCTCCAAAGTGTGCCACCTCCAGTGAGCCTGTGGACAGCCAGCCCCCGCCATCTCTCCTGCCCCTCACCAAGCATGGGGGGTGCTGTGCAGGCAGCCATGTGGCCTGACAGTCTCTACCAGTCCTGATGTCCCTTGGCTCAAAATCAAACCCATTTCTGGATGACGGGGAATGTTTCCTCTGCTGGCCGTGTTATCTGTGGAGCTCAGGGGAGGGGAAGGGCCAAGCCATTTCTGGGGTGCTGTTGGGAGCAGTGAAAAGGCCACAGCCTTCCCAAGGGACACTGTTCCTGGAAAGGCTCTGGAGCTTAGCTGGCTCTTATTCTGTAAAACCGGCTCTGGCCACTAGAGGGCAGGGCCATGACCTCGGCCTGGAGGGAGCCCATGGGGCAGCCGGCACGCTGGAGGGACAGACAGCACGTGCCACCAGGTGCAGACAGGAGAGGAAGGCAGGGGGATGGAACAGAAGATGCCTGGGTTGGATGGAAGTCAGTGCCCTTGGGTGCTGGTACCTGCCTTCCTGGCCACTGCTAGATCAGGCTTCTGAGCCTCTTGGCCGTCAGGGCGAGAGGCGCCATGGCAGTCCCCCAGGCGTCACCAGGCAGCATACAGTTAACAGGCCTGGAAGGTCCCCGACAGCCCAGCTGGACATGCTCAGACACTCTGGGGCTCCTCGTTCAGTGGCACAAACTCTAGGACCCAGTGAGGGAAACAGGAACACCCCAGGCCGAGCAGTATGGCTACATCCATTTATTCCAAAATAAAAAGCAACATAAGAGTGGCATCACCAGGGAACCACAACCCCATCCCCGCCTCCTTCCTCTGTCCTATGCTAGCAATATATAAGTTTCCCAGCTGCAAATAATTATTAGAACTTCCTCCCTATATGCCAGCTCCAACCTCTGCTAGGTACGACACAGGGGTGACCCTACCCTCTCTAATATACAAAATGTGATACAGATACAGTATGTACCCTGGAGAAAGGGGGCCACCCCAGCAGCCTGTGCCCTTGCCTGGTCCACAGTTAGCCCCACTGTCCTGCCTCAGCTGCCTCTCTGCATAAGAAGGTGGGAGCACCCCTGAGGGAAAAGTTGCTTTAGTGAGAGTATGAAGGCCATTAGGCCTTCTCCAAACCAACCAACTCCACCGGCCTCTGGCTTTTAAATAACAATCATCATCATCCAGAAATTTAAGGACTCGGCCCTGGTCAAGGTGGCAAAGGGTCTGTTTGTCTTTCTCTATTAGACAGGGGTTTTGTCTTGCTACCCTAATTGTAAAGGGGTGACTGGGACGGGGTGGTAGGAACATAGTGGAGGCGGAGACTCCAGCCCCACTTCTCCAGGCTTTGCTGACAGGGGCCTGCTTTTAATTTTTATTTTTATCCCATGACTTTTTTTTTAGTCGCATAACTTCTTTTTCATAACTTTTTTTGTAACTTCTCATAAAACTTTTTTACAACATTTTTTATCCCATAACTTTTTAAAATCCTATACCTTTTTTTTTAGTTTGTTCTTTTTTTTTTTAGAGACAGAGTCTTCCTCTGTCGCCAGGTGCCAGGCTGGAGTGCAGTGGCAGGATCTTGGCTCACTGCAGCCTCCGCCTCCCGGGTTCAAGCAATTCTCCTACCTCAGCCTCCTCGAGTAGCTGGGACTACAGGTACACGCCACCACGCCCAGCTAATTTTTGTATTTTTAGTAGAGACGGGGTTTCACCATGTTGGCCAGGATGGTCTTGATCTCTTGACCTTGTGATCCGCCTGCCTCAGCCTCCCAAAGTTCTGGGATTACAGGCGTGAGCAACCACGCCGGGCATGAACACACATTTTAAAATTCTATGTTTCTGATGAACTCCAACCTTCTAATGTTGCCTTCTAAGCAAATTGAAAGCTGCCTTCTACTGAATTAGGAGGAGAACAAATATTTGGCTGAATGAGGCATTGCAAAAGACTGCATGCACTTTGAAGAAAGACGTTATTGTCATATGATTTCCATTCTTTTAAGCTTTTTCTTAAATATAAGATGAAATACCTAAACAAAGAGTGGTATTTCAGTTAATATGGTAAATTTATTTTTCAGACTGACATTCAGCTTACATATGCCAGTATGTGATTTAATCCATAGGTACCTGATGAATACATTATTGTCAGATTGGTTCAGATGCTAAACGCTATCTGAAGGCCATAGCCATTTGTATTTATCAGGGTAAAAGTGAAGTGATTTGAACTATAAAAGTACCTTTGAAATAATTTATCAATGTATTAAATAAACCCAGTTTCAGAATGATAAAGAAAAAGTGTTAGACCAAATAATGTGACTAATTAACAGTGGCAAGATTTCTAGCCTGAGGGTTTAAAATGGACTTAAAGTAACTGTCTTTAAACTGAACTCAAAGAATACAAAAGTGGCAAGTTCAGAAAGACAGTCTTAGGTAAAGAAAGGAAGGGATGGGTTGGGCGCAGTGGCTCACGCCTGTAATCCCAGCACTTTGGGAAGCCGAGGTGGGTGGATCACTTGAGGTCAGGAGTTCAAGACCAGCCTGGCCAACATGGTGAAACCTGGTCTCTACTAAAATACAAAAAAAAAAAAAAAAAAAAGTAGCTGGACATGGTGGTGCATGCCTGTGATCCCAGCTACTCAGGAGGCTGAGGCAGGAGAATCGCTTGAACCCAGGAGGCGGAGGTTGCAATGAGCCAAGATCCCGCCACTGCAGCCTGGGTGACAGACTGAGAATCTACCTCAAAATAAAATAAAAATAAAAATAAAAAGTTTGAGAAGCACTATTTTAGGAGATTTTGAAGATGGACTGAGATAGTGATTATAACTACATAGTGAATATATTCATGATGTAATTATACAATGACTATAACAGAATTTGCCCTGTAATGGGACATCTTTCTGTATTTGTTGAATGGATAGATAAATAACCCCTTGATTTAAATGCATTTGTTTACACTTTACACCAGAGGAAAGAAAGGGTCAGATGGCTATTAGGTCCACTAGTCAAACTAGTGAAATGCTGGGGGTATAGGGCATGGTATTTGGGGAGGGTAAAAAGAGAAGATTCCTTCCCAGAGACTTTAAGGCCAGAACACAAAACTACCATTAAATATTCTGGCAGAAAAGGCTGTGCCCCATCTTCATAGAGATGCAGTTTAGCTTAGAGAGACCAAGGGGTGCCAAGCCTGGGGTACCACTGACAATATTTGTGCATCCAAAAGACCAATATAGCCAGGCGTGGTGGCTCACGCCTATAATCCCAGCACTTTGGGAGGCCAAGGCGGGTAGATAATTTGAGGTCAGGAGTTTGAGACCAGCCCGGCCAATATGGTGAAATCCCGTCTCTACTAAAAATACAAAAATCTAGCCGGGTGTGGTGTTGTTCATTTGTAATCCCAGCTACTCGGGAGGCTGAGGCAGGAGAATTGCTTGAACCCGGGAGGCGGAGGTTGCAGTGAGCCATTGCACTCTGGGCTGGGCAACAGAGCAAGACTCCATCTAAAAACAAACAAATAAACAAAGAAACAAACAAAGACCAATATATTCACCCTTGCTTTCATCCATGAAGATTTATGTAGCCCTGCTATGTGCTTGGTGCTGGACGAAAGAAAAAGAGAGGTGGCCCCATCTTTAGTGAAGCTGACAATGACAATTTAAAATCTGCAGTGGGAGGGCTGGGCGCGGTGGCTCACACCTGTAATCCCAGAACTTTGGGAGGCTGAGGTGGATGGACCATTTGAGGTCAGGAGTTTGAGACCAGCCTGGCCAATTTAGTGAAACTCCAGCTCTACTAAAAAATACAAAAAATAGCCAGGTGTGGTGGTGGGCGCCTGTAATCTCAGCTACTCGGAAGGCTGAGGCATGAGAATTGCTTGACCCCAGGAGGCGAAGGTTGCAGCGAGCTGAGATCGCTCTATTGCACTCCAGCCTGGATGACAGAGTGAGACTTAGTCTCTAAATCAAACCAAACCGAATCAAATCAAATCTACAGCGGGAGAGAGGTGCTCTGAGAACAAACTGAGATAGCTAAGGATTGACAAGGTGTGGGAGAAAGGCTTAGGAGATCAAGTGCCTGGGAAAAGTCCTGAAGAATCACACCTGTAATCCCAGCACTTTGGGAGGCCGAGGTGGGCAGATCACAAGGTCAGGAATTCAAGACCAGCCTGTCCAATATGGTGAAACACCATCTCTACTAAAAATACAAAAAAAATTAGCTGGGTGTGGTGGCACATTCCTGTAGTCCCAGCTATCCGGGAGGCTGAGGCAGGAGAATTACTTGAATCCAGGAGGCGGAGGTTGCAGTGAGCCAAGATTGCACAACTGCACACTTCAGCCTGGGTGACAGAGCGAGACTCCGTCTCAAAAAGATGAAATCTGAGGGGCACTTTTTAGGGAAAATTGGAAGATTTGGGAGAGGCAAAAGAGATTACTGGCTAGCCAACACGCTGGAGCCGTCACGAGTTATCTAATTCTGTGTTGTTTAAAGGCTCTTGTTGGCTGGGTGTGGTGGCTCGTCTCTGTAATCCCAGCACCTTGAGAGGCTGAGGCAGAAGAATTGCTTGAGAACAGGGTTTCAAGACCAGCCTGGGCAACAGAGCGAGATCCTCTGCATTCAGGCACACTTCATTTGATTGCACTTTGCTTTATTGCATTTTGCAGATACTGCATTTTTTACAAATTGAAGGTTCATGGCAACCCTGTACCCAGCAAATCATTTGGCACCATTTTTTTCCAACATTCTGCGTTCACTTCCTGTCTCTGTGTCACACTTCGGTAATCTAGCGATAGGTCCAACTTTTTCATTATTATTATATTTGCTATGGTGATCTGTGATCGCTGATCCTTGACATCACTATTGTAATTGTTCTGGGGAGCTGTGAACTGTGTCCATATAAGATGGTGAATTTTTTTTTTTTGAGACAGAGTCTCACTGTGTTGCCCCGGCTAGATGTGGGGGCGTGATCTAGGCTCACTGCAACTCTGCCTCCCAGGTTCAAGTGATTCTCGTGCCTCAGCCTCTCGAGTAGCTGGGACTACAGGCTAGTGCCTCCATGCCTGCCTAATTTTTGTATTTTTTTTTTTTAGTAGAGACAGGGTTTCAACAACTTGTCCAGGCTGGTCTCGAACTCCTGGCCTCAAGGGATCTGCCCAGGCTCCCAAAGTGCTGGGATTATAAGCGTGAGCCACTCCGCCCAGCCTGAGATGGTGAATTTGATAAATGTGTGTGTTCTGACTCCTCCATTGACTCACCATTTCTCTGTCTCTTTCCCTCTCTAGGCAGCCCTTTTCTCTGAGACACAACAGTATTGACATTAGGCCAACTGATAACTGCTCAATGGGCTCTAAGTGTTTAAGTGAAAGGAAGAGTCCTGTCTGTCACTTTCAGTCAAAAGCTAGCAATGATTAAGCTTAGTGAGGAAGGCATGACAAAAGCCAACTGAATTTAGGCCAGTTAATAACTCTACAATGGCCTCTCCGTGTTGAAGTGAAAGGAAGTGTCACATGTCTCTTGCTTCAAATCAAAAGCTAGAAATGATTAGCTTTCATGAGGAATGCATGGCAAAAATCAGGATAGGCTGAAAGCTAGGCCTCTTGCACTAAGCAGTAAGTCAAGTTGTGAATGCAAAGGAAAAGCTTTGAAGGAAATTAAAA
This sequence comes from Cacajao melanocephalus, assembly GCA_963573385.1. Classification (NCBI taxonomy): domain Eukaryota; kingdom Metazoa; phylum Chordata; class Mammalia; order Primates; family Pitheciidae; genus Cacajao; species Cacajao melanocephalus. Next base: position 14,271 of record CAUYLG010072873.1, on the reverse strand, counting down.
GTGCTGCTCCAATGAACACATGGATGATAAGAAAGTGAAACAGGCTTATTGCTGATAGAGAGAAAGTTTGAGTGGTCTGAATAGAAGATCAGACCAGCCACAACACTCTCCTAAGCCAAAGACTAGGCCGGGTGTGGTGGCTCACACCTCTAATTCCAGCACTTCGGGAGGTTGCGGTGGGAGGATCACCTGAGGTCAGGAGTTTGAGACTAGCCTGGCCAACATGGCGAAAACACGTCTCTACTAAAAACACAAGAATTAGCCCAGGGTGGTGGTGGGCACCTGTAATCCCAGCTTCTCGGGGGACTGAGGCAGGAGAATTGCTTGAACCCAGGAGGCGGAGGTTGCAGTGAGCCAAAATTGCGCCCCTGTACTCCAACCTGGGTAACAGAGAGAGACTCTGTCTCAAAAAACAAACAAAAAAAACCCAAAAAACAAAAAAACAAAGACTAATCCAGAGCAAGGTCCTAGCTCTCTTCAATTCTATGAAGTCAGAGAGATGAGAAAGCTGTAGAAGAAAGGCAAGAAGCTAGCAGAGGTTGGTTCATAAGGTTTTTTTTTTTTTTCAGCTCTCTTCATGCAAGTTTATAAGGTTTAAGGAAAGAAACTGTCTCCATAACATAAAAGTGTGAGGTGAAGCAGCAAGTGCTGATGGAGAAGCCGCAACAAGTTCTCCAGATCTGGCTAAGATCCTTGATGAAGGTGGCTACACTAAACAGTTGAGTTTCAATGTAGATGAAACAGCCTCATATCAAAAGAAGATGCCAGTAGGTCTTTCACAGCTAGAGAGAAGAAGTCAATGCCTGGCTTCAAAGTTTCAAAACACTCTCTTCTCAGGAGCTAGTGTAGCTGGTGACTTTAAGTTGAAGCCAGCTGCTCTCTGACAATTCTGAAAATCTGAAGGCCCTTAAGAATTATGCTACGTTTACTCTGCCTGTGCTCTGTAAGTAGAACAAAGCCTGGCTGACAGCCCATCTGTTTTCTTTTTCTTTCTTTTTTTTTTAGATGGAGTTTTGTTCTTGTTGCCTAGGCTGGAGTGCAATGGCACGATCTCGGCTCATCACAACCTCTGCCTCCCAGGTTCAAGTGATTCTCCTGCCTCAGTCGCCTGAGTAGCTGGGATTATTTTCCTTCAAAATATTACTGCTTATTGGCCAGTGGTGGTGGCTCATGCCTATAATCCCAACACTTTTTTTTTTCCTTTTTAGACGGAGTCTTGCTCTGTCCCCCAGGCTAGAGTACAGTGGCACGATCTCAGCTCACTGCAACCTCCGCCTCCCGGGTTTAAGTGACTCTCCTGCCTCAGCCTCCCAAGTAGCTGGGATTACAAGTGCCTGCCACCGTGCCTGGCTAATTTGTGTATTTTTAGTAGAGACAGGGTTTCACTATCTTGGCCAGGCTGGTCTTGAACTCCTGACCTCGTGATCCGCCCACCTCTGCCTCCCAAAGTGCTGGAATTACAGGCGTGAGGCACTGCGCCCAGCCTAATCCCAGCTCTTTGGAAGGCTGAGGTGGGTGGATCCCCTGAGGTCAGGAGATCAGCTTGGCCAACACAGTGAAACCCCTTCTCTACTAAAAATACAAAAATTAGCTGGGTGTGGTGGTGTGCCCCTGTAGTCCCAGCTACTTGGTAGGCGGAGGGAAGAGAATCGCTTGAACCCTGGGAGGTGGAGGTTGCAGTGAGCCGAACTCCAGCCTGGGTGACAAAACTCCGTCTCAAAAACACTTTGTCTCAAAGAGTAAAACTCTGTCTCAAGGAAAAAAAAAACGCTTCTTAAATTATTTGGCAGCAAAAAGTAAACTGATGTATTTCTTTGGGCAGCAAAGTCAGCCTTGAACTGATGTGAGTCTATTTATATTTATCCCACTCCATGTGAATATTCATGTTTCCTTATGGAATATTGTTTTTCTTTAAAGAGTGCTGGATTATATAATATACAGTATGTGCACCTAATTACCTTTCTAAAACTCAAAAAATGCTGAATTGGAAACATATGTGACCCCCAGAATTTCTAATAACGAGAACCTATCCGTTATGTCCCTCAGGGATGGTGTGAGGATTAAGTGAAAGGATTTTTTTTTTTTTTTTTTTTTGAGACGGAGTCTAGCTGTCACCCAGGCTGGAATGCAATGGGGCGATTTCGGCTCACTGCAACCTTCACCTCCTGGGTTCCAGAGATTCTTTTGCCTCAGCCTCCGGAGTAGCTAGGATTACAAGAGTCCACCACCGCGCCCGGCTAATTTTTGTATATTTAGTAAAGACAGGGTTACGCCGTGTTGGCCAGGCTGGTTTCGAACTGTTGACCCTCAGGTGATCTGCCCGCCTCGGCCCCCCAAAGTGCTGGAGCCACCGCGCCAGGCCATGAGAATGTTTTTTAAACGACGGTGGGAGCAAAGGCCAGGCCCAGAATTAAAGAAGATGACAGGGTGGGATGGAGGAAGCAGGTGATATGAGAGGTGCGCTCGTGCGCAGCCACGAGGCTGAAGTAGACGCTGCCGGGCAGCATCTTCAGCCGTAGCTGATGTTGATGCTTAATCCCGAGGAAACAACGAGGGGGGCCATGGGAAGCAACGAGATATTTGATTCTTAGAAAGATTTGTAGCGGGGGAATCAGTCAGGATGCGAGTCACCCTGGAGCCCAGGCAGAAATCAGCGAGAGCCCTCGCTGATGCAGAGGGCTGGAAGGCGTGAGGCTCCGGGAGGCTGGGCAGCTGGATCCAGCAGGACCCGAGGTCGTGAGGCCCTTCCGTAGGCTTGGGACGCTCCTGAGACCCTTAGAATCAAGCGCGGGCCACTGCATTAGGATGGGAGAAACGGCAGAGATAGGGCTTGAGGGAGGGATGCCCGAGATTAAAGGTATTAAAGGCGAGTTGATGTCGAGGCAAAATCAGGAAACGAGGGTTTCAGTCTTTCCTCGCCAATTTCAGAGATAGCTGCACATCACAGGAAAAAGAGCGACGCAGCCATTTTCCTTCATTATTATCAAGTTTGGCTGCTGCCGGACGCCGTAGACTAGTGGCACATCAAACCTTTAGCCCTCGTCTCCGCGGCTTTTCATTAAGTTTGATCCCAACCCCTCGCCGTAGAGTGTCTAATTTCTGTATCCGAAGCTGACGTCCACCAAGGAACGAATGCTAGGCGCGGAAGAGCGTACGCGGAAATGGCGCTCTGTACGTGTCCCTCGACTCGACGCCTGCCACGGGCGCGCGCTCGCACGCCGGAAGGGGCGGAGCCATGCTTGGCTTTATATAGCGGATACGGAAAGCGGACCGTTCTCTACTGGGTGAATTTGATGGCGTGATGGTACGTTTTTAATGGCGGCTGTTTCATTGTTACCGGCGTCGGCTGAATCCGCGACGCATCGCCGCCATCCCGCCTTGGCCGGCGCCGGGGACCTGCTCTAGGGGCACGGACGACATAGCGGGGGCCTCACTCAGGCCTATTTTCTGTAAAGTCTAGAGGCTTGTGGGGAAGAGCGCTTGGAGGACTGGTTTGGAGCCTGCAGATGGGCCAGAGGGAGGCCATAAGGGAGCATGCTTGGAGGCCCGGCATTTTTAAAGCTATGAGTGATATCTGAGTTTCGACCTCACCAATTGTTTCGTTAGTCGCGATTAGGGCCCATGAGGAGCTTGCCTGGCTATGAGGACCTTGGGTGGGGTTTCTCGGCGCTGTTCTTACTGGGTAGTAAAGAAGCTTGCGAGAGGAGAGGTTAGGGGAGGGTTGCGTTGCGGAGGCCTCCTTCTGAAATATTTGGGATCGCTGGTGCATTCCTAAGGCCTCTGGAGCTCTCAGAAACCACAGATGATGAACTTATTGACGGGCGGACAGAAACTATGTGCTGATTGTCAATGTTCTGATTTGGCTCTGCCGAGTTCTCTGGCCTACGTGTATCGGTGTATTAGTGTCTGGGCGCCGGCGGCAGCCCATAGCACTGTTAGTTGCTACCCAGCATTGTCCCTTTCTTTAGTGGTCAAAATCTTGGTAATTGGCACATAAAGCTGCCTGTTAAGCAGCTTTTAGTGTCCATTTCTCGGTGTATTTTTGTCTGGTTTTAGAGAAAACAGATGGCTAGTTTTCTTAGACGTTGAGGATTTGAAATGACGTTCGGCTTAAATTTGCCGAATACAAAAGCATTCTTGACACGTGCGAGCCTGGGAAAGAGAATTGTCCTTGTATTAGGCTTGCTGGGTGTCTGGTCAGGATTCAGTATGGCTGAGATTTGTAGCCTAGGCAGCTGGGAGCTAGAGAAGAGGGGACTGCTTTGGTTTGGGTGCTGACAGTGATTTCCCTCCCACCCAGTCTCACAGGAAGTTCTCCGCTCCCAGACATGGGTCCCTCGGCTTCCTGCCTCGGAAGCGCAGCAGCAGGCATCGTGGGAAGGTGAAGAGCTTCCCCAAGGATGACCCTTCCAAGCCGGTCCACCTCACAGCCTTTCTGGGATACAAGGCTGGCATGACCCATATTGTGCGGGAGGTTGACAGGCCAGGATCCAGTAAGTACAGGCATCCTAAAAGTTACGGGGATAGGAGTTGAGGGGGAGGGAAGCCGTAGAGATGGAGTCGAGCTGTGATCGGAGGGCAGACTTTTTAAGCAGGAGCTGCAGGTTGTCAGAACTGCTTTGACAGCAGAATGGGAACGCTCGACTTCAAGGCTGATACTCCAAGGGTGCAGATGGCCAGCACTGTTTGTTTTAGGTGCGGGTATTGATTTCAGAGCATAGTAAATTTCCCAAAAGCCCTAGCAAAGAAAAGTCACAGTAGTGTGGGGGGTTGGAGCTGCTGAGGCTGGAATAAGAACTGCCTCATTCAGGTTTTGCTTGTTCACTTGTGTTTCACTTCAAGATTTGAATAATAGCCACTTAGCCGTGTGTATTCTACTTAGAGATGTCTGATAGCATGGGTTGCTGAGCCATGGAGACGCTTGCGCTGTTAGGCAGTTGATAGTGACTCTAAGCTGAGCTCAGAGCTATTTTTGTGTCCCAGTTATATTCAGGACACTGAATTGTCCAGATAAATGGCAAACCTTGTCTGCCTCCAGAGGTTTGGGTAGAAGAGAACTGAAGCTGGGCAAGTATTTGGCTGTTTAGGGTCCTGATACTTCTTAAGTTAAAATAACCTAAACGTACACCGAATGAGAAATGTGTAGTAAGCACAGTCCTGTGAGTCCAGGCTGCAGATGTGGGCCTGCATGGGCACTTTGCATTTTTCTAGAAAACACTACAGCCCTTGCTTGGGCTCCTGCCATGTCTCACTGCCTTTTTTTGCTTTTTTGCAGAGGTGAACAAGAAGGAGGTGGTGGAGGCTGTGACCATTGTGGAGACGCCACCCATGGTGGTTGTGGGAATCGTGGGCTACGTGGAAACCCCTCGAGGCCTCCGGACCTTCAAGACTGTCTTCGCCGAGCACATCAGCGATGAGTGCAAAAGGCGTTTCTATAAGAACTGGTAAGCGGGGAGCTGGAGAGCAGGGAGCAGCGTGTGCGTGGCCTCTCAGCTCTAGCAGGCGGGAGCTGCTGTCTCAGGTTTAGTTTGCCTCTTGAGCAGACATTGACCAGCCGTTGGGTTTCAGATGGAGCTGACACCCTTATTCTGAGTCCAGGCTAGTGGGTGGTGGCTGAGGACCCAGTGTTTGAGTCCAACTAGAAATCAGGAGAGGTAGCAGGATTATTCAACCCCCATAGGGGTGACAAGGACCTCTGACCCTGGCTGGAATGTCCCATTTCCTCCATCACTGAGTGGGTGCTCCCCCAAGGTAGAGTACTTTCTGGCACCCCAGAGCAAGAATGTTTTTGAATGGTTTTGACTTAAATTAACCTTGTGGACCTTTGCTCAGCTCCGCTCGGCTCTGCCCGATGAGCTCCATCCAGGCTCTGCTTGCCGGTGGAAAAGGCTCCTTAGAAGCCGGCAATGAGCCCATCCCCATGCGGTGCCAGTGTGCCTTCCGCTCGCCCCTTGGGTGATGAAGGCCTGCACCCGGCCCCCTCCCCAACTCTGCTCTGCTCCTGAAGGCATAAATCTAAGAAGAAGGCCTTCACCAAGTACTGCAAGAAATGGCAGGATGAGGATGGCAAGAAGCAGCTGGAGAAGGACTTCAGCAGCATGAAGAAATACTGCCAGGTCATCCGCGTTATTGCCCACACCCAGGTGAGCGCAGTTCCACGGGGTGGCTGGGCCTGCCACTTCTTGGAGGTGACCTATGTGATCTTGTGGGTATGCTTCTCTTGCCAGCAGAGGGCACTGTGTCCTTACTGGCCCTTAGCAAGGGAGGCATGCCCCTTTAAAATTCAACTGGTTGACCCAGCTGGTGACACCAGTACACTGAAATGCCTGACTGAAAGGTGCTGGCTGCTCTCCTTGAAACCTGGCTTGTGAGCTGAGCAGGCCCTTTATTGACTTGGTTAGAGTAGGTGCCTCTGGCTGTCTCTTACCTTGGCCAATTTCAAGTGCTCAGTACAACCCCCTGTGGCGAGGGCCATCATAGATGATATAGTGCATGTTCACCATTGCAGTTTTGTCAGGACATTGCCAGGCTGTCCTGAAGCGAAAGCTTTATGCTTAAATGCACTGTCTTACTCAGAGCCTGTGCTCTCAAAAAGCAGGCTTGTCACTAGGGCAAGTGTAGGTGGCTTTGGTAAAACCACTGCAGTACCCCAAAGGAACTGACTGGAAGGACAGCCACAGGAGCCTGGGGCTGGCAGGTGCTGGGATCTGGTTGGTTGTCTGTGGTGTGGGCCCCGTTGGCTCAGCCTGACAGTAATTCAGGCACCAGAATCCAAAATTAAGTTGTTATTGTTGGCAAAAATGGAAGTTCCTTCATCTTGGTGAGGTTCAGTGACTTGTTGAGAGTTGGCTTGTTTTTGCCATGTGCTTGGCATCAGACTCGTGGAGCTGCAGTCCTCTACTGTGGCAGCTGGAGCTGAGCTGTGCCCACTTTCTCCTAGATGCGCCTACTTCCTCTGCGCCAGAAGAAGGCCCACCTGATGGAGATCCAGGTGAATGGAGGCACCGTGTCTGAGAAGCTGGACTGGGCCCGCGAGAGGCTGGAGCAGCAGGTACCTGTGAACCAAGTGTTCGGGCAGGATGAGATGATTGACGTCATCGGGGTGACCAAGGGCAAAGGCTACAAAGGTGAGCTTTGCAGTGGTTTTCGTTGCTGTGCTAACCTGGGGGGGATGTGTTTCAGGCCCAGCTGTTCGGTGATGAGGCTCAGAGTGCACGCCGGGCACAGCGCCCGAATCAGACACTGTGGAACCATTCTCTACTGCCTTCCTTCTGAGAACAGCCTTGTGGTCAGGAGTGGCTGGGATAGTGAAGGGCCAGGAGACAACTTTTTTTTTTTTATGATGGGGTTTCACCGTGATGGCCAGGCTGGTCTTGAACTCCTGACCTCAGGTGATCCAGCCATCGCGCCTGGCCAGGAGACAACTTCTTAACCATGTTCCTGGACCCTTTGCTCTTCGTAGCTTACTGATAACTGCAAAGGGGAGCTTGGAATTAGGTCATTTCTTGCCAATGGGGGAACTTTAACAGATGCCTTAAAAACGTCCATTCACAAATCCAATTCAGAGTTACACCCCCAGAGCCTACCCAGCTTGACAGGGGAGACCTGCGGGTAATGCACATGAAATAATCCTGTCGCTGTCCCTCAGATGACCAGCTGTGGTTGGTGATTGTTGAGCAGGAGGAAGGGGTCAGTGGGAGGTGCTGGGCACTGAGGTGCAGTGATGTGCATCCATTCCAGGGGTCACCAGTCGTTGGCACACCAAGAAGCTGCCCCGCAAAACCCACCGAGGCCTGCGCAAGGTGGCCTGTATTGGGGCATGGCATCCTGCCCGTGTGGCCTTCTCTGTGGCACGCGCTGGGCAGAAAGGCTACCATCACCGCACTGAGATCAACAAGAAGGTGAGGTTCTGAGAGTGGCTCCCTGGGGTAGGAGATGACCCTGTGATCGGGGTTTCTGTGTCAGCACTGCTTCATTGACTCGTGGCCCTCATGTAGACGGCAATGGCTTGTGTCTCGGGTCAGTTCTGGCTCGAGTGATTTGTAAGGCGCCATCCTGTAAATCGGCCGTGGTGGGGCTGATGGTTGGTGTGGCTGGGGATTCTAGACTTACCGGTCCTTGGTCCCACCACCAGCGGGTGAGAGGCCTCCTGCGTTGTACAGCAGAACCTTTAGTTTTAGGCCAGCCACCTTACAGAAAGGGGAACCTGGAGGGCCAGCCACCTTTTTGCTCTGAAATTGGAATACCCCATGGCTGGGACTGAAGCCTCAGCCACCTTCCTGTGGAGTGTTTTGCAGGTCACCCCACTGGCATGTCTGGGTTATTTGTCCCTAATGCCCAGCCTGACACCCTTGTTCATTCAGATCTATAAGATCGGCCAGGGCTACCTCATCAAGGATGGCAAGCTGATCAAGAACAATGCCTCCACCGACTATGACCTGTCTGACAAGAGCATCAACCCTCTGGTAAGTAATGCGTGTTCTGCTTCCTAGGGGCTGTTAGCAGGTTAACTGAAGCCCGCACAGCACCTAGCTGTGTACCGTGTAAATAGCAATGTTGCCATTGAGTCCACCAGTTGGGGTTGGCCTGGTGAGAAGTGGAGTCTCAGGCTCAGCTGTTCAGTGATGAGGCCTGGGATGTGCGCTGGGCACAGCGCCCGAGACAGACTGCGGAACCATTCCTGTTGCCTTCCTTCTGAGAACAGCCCTGTGGTCAGGAGGGCCTGAACCTGGAGGGGTCATCCGTGCACAGTCCCCTCTTGCGCCAAGTACGGGCCCTGTGGTGATCCGATGGTCTTGTTTTCCAGGGTGGCTTTGTCCACTATGGTGAAGTGACCAATGACTTTGTCATGCTGAAAGGCTGTGTGGTGGGAACCAAGAAGCGAGTGCTCACCCTCCGCAAGGTGAGGCGGGCCCTGCCTAGTTGTAGGGGGCCCTCCAGTGGAGGGAGGATACAAGGCCACAGATGCTGATGGCCCTGTGGTGGGAGAGTTGAAAGGAAGGAGAGGGTGTTGGCAGTCTTTTCACAGTACCTTTGAAGTCCTGGGATGAGGAAATTCCTAGTCTGGCCTTGCTAGGCTGTTGGCTTCTTTTGAGTGTGTCCTCATTGGCCTGGCAGTGGGGTGGGGCTCTTGCAGGCTGAATTGATCGTGTGGCTTCCCAGATGCAGGGGCGCTATGAATTAAGGGGCTGAGGAAAGCCTGGCTTCTTGTCATCCTAAATCACTTCCCTTCTTGGCCCACAGTCCTTGCTGGTGCAGACCAAGCGGCGGGCTCTGGAGAAGATTGACCTTAAGTTCATTGACACCACCTCCAAGTTTGGCCATGGGCGCTTCCAGACCATGGAGGAGAAGAAAGCATTCATGGTGAGCGCTTCCTGCCTGCCTCCCTCACTGGATGGGTGGCTTGGTGCCTGCTTTTGGCCCCTGGTGGGGTGGAGGGTGGTATTTATGCCTTGGACCTCTCTGGGCTGTGGAGACTGTAGAGTGGGCATCTGCTGGCCTGATACCTTCTACCTCTAACCACTGCCTCTCCTCACAGGGACCCCTCAAGAAAGACCGAATTGCAAAGGAAGAAGGAGCTTAATGTCAGGAACAGATTTTGCAGCTGGTGGGGTCTCAATAAAAGCTATTTTCCACTGACATCTGCGTCTTTCTCCAGGAGAGCAGCTGGGACTGGGGAGGCAGATGGCGTCCCCCAAGGTGCTTTGTGCTCCCCAAGGCCACTGCCCTGCTTTCTGTAGCTACACTGGTTATCCTCTGACCTCTGTCCCCTGCCCTCAGTTCCTGGAGGGAGGTAAAAGCGGCCTCGTTCTGCCGCTGAGCTGTAGAAAGCCAGCCTGGAGCAGGGGGCATTGTGCAAATGTTTGTCACCTGGGCGAGGCAGCTGGGTCTTTGCTGTTTGCACAGCTTGGGTGATGCCAGTGCTGTGAAGTGGGGAAGGAGACAAGGAGGACTAGGTGTTCCCGGCGCCTTTGATGCGGATGTGCACGCAGACTGTGCATCTATTCCTTGTCTAAAAAGCTAATTTGCTTTTAAATTAATCCAGGGAAGGGTGGCTTCCAGTTAAGGCTTGTTCAAGTTCTTTTGTAATCTGTGCACCCAAAGTCTGGTACTGGGAGAACACGAGCACAGGCTCACGGGTGAAGTAACTTGCCCGGGCTTAGCCAGCTGGAAGCCTAGTTGGAACCTGTCAGGGCTGTGTCCCTTCTGGGCTGGGGTCAGCTTTCTGGAACTTGGCTGGTGCAGTCCCTGTTACCAAACTGGAGATGGCCCCTGTACCCCACCCTATGTTCAGTGCCTGCTGCCTTCAGTCTCAAGCCCAGGATGCTGGAGTGTGGCTGCTGCTTGAAGCTGAAGGAAGCCTCCAGGCCCTGGGCTGGCCCGTGAGCTGGCCGGAAGCCTAGTGAGCTCAGTGAAGCCCAGCACAGGCCCTGGCTCTTGGACCCACTTGGCTGACCCCGTGTTTGCTCAAGCTGCACCTAGGCTCTACCAGGATGGGGTGTGGAATACAAGTGCCCTTGTGATGCCATCAAAGCTGGTCCCTCAGCCTCAGGTGCTGTGGTTGTGTGCAGGGTGCTGTGCTGTTCTCCAGCCCCACTATGCTGTGGGTAGAGCCGGCAGCTGCAGCAGCTGACTGTCCACCCAGCCCAGTGGCAGGCCCATGTCATGGGTGTCTAAGTTTGCTTATCTGGATGGGTTGCCAATAGCTGAGTGTGCCTGTGGGCTGGGGGGAAGGGGGTGTGGTACCAGGACCTTGGGAGATGTTGCTGTTTACTGTGGATACGAGGGTGTGCGGTGAAGCACTAAAATGTCCAAAAGTCCTCAAGGTGCAGAGAGGGCAAGTACCATGTGGGTCCTGAGGCGGGGGCGGGTCAGTTGTGTGCAGCAGGAACCTCCCCCATGTGTCTCTCCATCCTGCATGTCTCCAGCCCCTTCTGAGCTTGGCTTGGAGTTGGTCTCAAGACAGAACCCTCCTTCCTGCAGCCCCTCCCATGCTGGACTGCAGCCTGGGCCTGGGTGTTGAGCTGCACTTCAAGTTGGAGCCACCAGGGGGTGAGTGTGGCACCTGCCCTGCAAGAGGGCCCCGCCAGGGGTCGTGGATTGGGCAGGGTTCCTCTCTGCATCAGGGTCCCAGAATGCCCTGCAGTCACGGGAGTCAGGTGCATAGCTGGAGTGGGTCACGACCTATTGTCCCAAGGCCACCAGACACCTTAGTAACAGGTCCAGGTGTGAGATCTGCTTGTCTGGTCTCCTGGGTGCTGCCTCTTGTCTCTCTGGTATGATCTGGTCCTGATGGGGATGCTGATTGGGCAGGGGCCCCAGCCTGTTCCCTCCCTTCCTTATCCCTTAGGCTGTGCCTGGAGCCCCGCTGCCCACCCAGCCCAGGTAGGAAAGGCTTTGCTGGTCTGACGTATCCTGGCCGAGCCTTGCTGCCCGTCCAAGGCTCTGTACCCAGTTGTGGGTATGGCTGAGATGACGGGATGCAAAGAACAAAGGCCCCTAGGGGTAGGCTGGCTGCTTCCAGGCTCAGGACACACCTGCAGGCCGCAGGTGGAGGCTCGCATCACACCCTTACCTGTTCACGTGTGCCCAATTGCACAGAAAGCCTTTCTCATAGGCAGCCTGGCTTGACTGGGAGCTGAGTCTTTGCTGTTGAAAGCCCCACAGCCCCTCCTCCTTGCCTGCCGTGTGTGGTGGCTCAAGCCTGTAATCCCAGCACTTTGGGAGGCTGATATGGGAGGATCGCTTGAGCCCAGGAGGTCAAGGCTGCAGTGAGCCATGATTGCGCCACTGCACTCCAGCCTGGGTGACGGAGCGAGATCCTGTCTCAAGAAAAAAGCAAGGCAGTTTAGAAGTGATGACGGCTCTGAGGAAATAAAACAGGTCACTGGGATGAAGTTATGTGGGTGGGGTAGAGGAGGCCTCTCTGAGATGAAGGGTGTCAAGGGTCCTGCCTACGGAGCCCTGTGCTGGAACACTCACTCCCGGCAGGGAATGGTGAGTGCGAAATCCCTGAGGCTCCTGAGCTCTGATATGAGCTCCTGAGGGAGGGGCTTTGTGATATGGGCTGTGCCTGTGCCTGCCTCGTTCCCAGCTGGATCTCCTGTCTCTCCAGCATGGAGTGGGTTTGTTGGGGGTCCCCACGTCCCTGGGCCTCGTCTGTGCTGCGTGTGTGCCTGGCTGTCCCCAGGGGAGGCCTGTGGTGGGTGGGGTGGCCATCGTGCCTGTGCATGTCACTGAGGGTGCATCTCCAAGTGCCTGCTGGCATGCGCTTCCTGTCACTTCTTTCACCAGAACCCCTAGACAGGCCTTGCCGGAATCCTGCGGTGACAGAACAAGGAGTCTCATTCCATTCCTCCTGAAAAAAAAAAAATACCTGCTGGGAATTTCTGAGCAAGTGGGAACAGGGAGGTGGTGGCGGGAGCTGCCTTTGCCTTAAAAGGTGTGACGGAGCCAGGGACTTAGCTCACCTGGGGTGGCCAAGGGGTGTGGAGGGGTGGGTGGCTGGCCGCCACCTCGTGGGCTCACCCCAAAGTACTCTCTAGAGAACCTAGATCTTCGTTGATGGCCTTGCTGGCGAGGGCTGTGCTGCTCCACCTCTGTCCCCCTGCCCAGAGGGCTCAGTCCTATGCAGCTGGCAGCCCACCCTCCTCCCCTTGGTTCTCAGCCCCATAGCTGAGAACGCAGTTACTTGCTGCAGCTTCTGCGGGTCCCCCTACCCTGCCTCCTGGCCAGTTCCCAGGAGCCCAAAGTCCCCTTCCCTTTTCTTTTTAGGCAGAGTCTCTGTCACTCAGGCTGGAATGTGCAGCAGCGTGCTCTTGGGGCTCACTGCAACCTCCGCCTCCTGGGTTCAAGCGATTCTCCTGCCTCAGCTTCTCATGTTGCTGAGATTACAGGCTCCCACTACCACACCCAGTTAATTTTGTATTTTTAATAGAGACAGGGTTTCGCCATGTTGGCCAGGCTGGTCTCGAACTCCTAACCTCAGGTGATCCACCCTTGGCCTCCCAAAGTGCTGGGATTACAGGCGAGAGCCACTGCACCCAGCCTTCTTCCCTTTCAGGAGCAGTCTCGGGAGCCCAGGCCAGGCCACCGATAGGAGAGAAGTCTGGTGCAAACCTCACAGGAGGCAGGAAATTACTGTAGCCCTCCTTATCCGCGAGCCTACCCTCTGACACCCCCAGTGGATTCCTGAAACCGCGGATAGTACTGAACCCTCTGTGGATTAGGCTTTTTCTCTCTGATCACCAAGAGCACTACAAAGTGACTCACGGGTGGGAACGCCTACTGTGCGGAGACGCTGGACAGAGGAATGAGTCACGTTGCTGCGCGATTTCATCACCCTGCTCAGAATGGCATGCAATGTAACATTATGAATTATTTTTGAAATTTTCTGTTTTAATATTTTCGGGCTGTGGCTGGCTGCTGGAAACTGTAATCGGGGAAAGTGAAATCACAGATAGGGGAGCGCTGCTGTAACTCCACAGGCCGGAGAGTGAGGGAGGAAGGGAGCATCCAGGAACCATCCAGAGCCCAACCTCACCAGGCACTCATCCGCAATCGGCAGCACTCACATTACAAGGCCATGCGCAGGACAGCAGTTAGCAATAATTGTGAGCATCTTGCTCTGTATCAGGCACTGAGCATTTTACATAGAGAAAAAGGCTTCAGGCTCACTCCTTGAGGCAGGTTCTGTTATGATCCCATTTTACAGTAAGAAACCAGGGCTTGTGGATAAGTAAGTTTCCCAGGACACAGTGTATGATTGGTGGGGTTCGATGTGAGCCCAGGCATCTCTTCACCCTCACTCTAGGCTGCCAGGGGTTAGTAAAGTGGTTGCTGGCTTAAGGGAGAAGGAGAGGACTCATTTGTTGAGCACCTACTGTGTGCCAAGGTTTGTACTAGACTTCCAGGGTTACCTTATTTTTTAAGACAGGGTCTCATTCTGTCACCTAGGGCTGGAGTGTGCAGTGGTGATCATGACTCACTGCAACCTTGACCTCCCAGGCTCAAGTGATTCTCCCACCTCAGCCTCCCGAGTAGCTGGGACTACAGGCATGCACCACCATGCCTGGCTAATTTTTGCATGTTTTGTAGAGACTGGGTCTCGTCATGTTGCACAGGCTGATCTCAAATTCTTGGTCTTTTTTTTTCTTTTTCTTTTTCTCTTTTTTTTTTTTTTTTTTTTTTTTTTTAGAGAAATTATTTATATTGTTGACTATGCTGGAGTGCAGTTATTTAAAATCGACAAACAGAAACCACCCCCACCTG
>CAUYLG010072871.1:0-57817 GCA_963573385.1 Cacajao melanocephalus | reverse complement strand
CCAAATCCACAAAACATACATTTTTCTCAGTATCACATTACACCTATTTTAAAAGTGACCACATACTTGGAAGTAAATCACTCCTCAGCAATTGCATAGCATTTCACAGGTTTAAATAAAATATTGGTTGGCTGCTTGTTTGTTTAAAAAAAAAATTATTAATGCTTTGGATAATATATATACACACACACACATATACATTGAATAATATTGACATATATACAATATATTTAATATATATTTACATATATTAATATATTTAATATATATTATTTATATATTAAATATATATTATATATTTTATATATAATATAATATATATTTATTATAATATATATTATAGTATATATAAATAATATATATGCATTGAATAATATTTAAATATATATTTATTTTATATATATATTATATATACATTGAATAATATTTAAAATTTTTGAGAGACTGTATAGTGAAAATTGTTATCTTTCTATTTTCTGTTCCTGAGCCCACAGTTTTCCTCTCCAGAGATAACTGCTTTTACCAGTTCTCATATATCATCCAAGAACTATTTTGTATGCCATATGCATACTGTATACAGCATGTATGGAGACAAAATACCCACCGATTTTTTTTGCACACAGTGTTTTGTTTGTGGTTTACTGTGTCTTCGAAATATTATCATTTGATTCCAAAGAGAGTAGTTGCATTCTTCTACTTTCATGCCTATTATAGGGGTGGTGCATTACTGCAATGCATGTACAGTGGAGTTTTTCCTTTTTTTTTTCTTTTTTGAGATGGAGTTTCGCTTTGTTGTCCAGGGTGGAGTGCAGTGGCACGTTGTCGGCTCACTGTAACCTCTGCCTGCCGGGTTCAAGCGATTCTCCTGCGTCAGCCTCCTGAGTAGCCTCCATTCCCAGCTATTTTTTGTATTTTTACTAGAGACAGGATTTCACCGTGTTAGCCAGAATGGTCTTGGTCTCCTGATCTGCTCACCTCAGAGTCTCAAAGTGCTAGGATTACAGGTCGTGGAGCTTTTTATGTTAATAGTCAAGTCCTTTCCCTTTACAGAAAAGGCAACTGAAATTACACTTTCAATTGCCAGTTACATTAATACAGACCTTTAAAAATATATAAAATATCAGGTTATACTTTATAGTTCTCTAATGATCTGATTACTTAAGCATTCCATTTGGTATCTATTGTGTGGGGAAAAAATGTCATAAGTTCGCAGTTTCTATATGTATTTCTCTTTGACAGATTTGTTCACCCATCCGTGTCTCTATTTCTTTATCTGAAAAATGAGGGTGATAACAGAATGATCCCCATGGGTGGTTGTGAGGATTATAGCGGGTTAATATATAGGAAGCACTTAGAGCAGTGCCTGGCACATAATGAGCACTCCATAAAAGTTAGTGATTATTGCATTACTGTTTAGTTTCCTTCCTGGTATTGCAAAATTGTCTTTGCAGAAAAACATTTATATTATATTATATTATTAAGCTATTTTTAAATCCTAAGTAAATATGTGGTAGCAAGGAATGTTGTTATGTAGACTTAGGGAAAGGTCCATTCTTCTTCATCATACAAGGAGGTCTGGAATAATTTCCCATTGAATCAAAGGGAAGGAAAATCTGTATACCCTTTATAATAATTTAACTTTGTCTGTGTTCATTTTGTTTCATGTTTAACTTGGAAGATGTCATGAAAAAGAATATATCACAGAAGTTGCTTATCATTTAGTTTTCCTTTCATCATTAAATATAGTAAGACCCTAAAGTCTAAGTTCCTCATATGTGTAAAGGTTATTTTCAGGGAAAATAGGACACATAAAAAATGTTATAAAAACCCACCTTAGATTCGGCTACCTTGGAAAAACATTAGATAGTGCTGTTCTTTTTCAGGGATGATGACTTGCTTTCAAAATTCTGCAACACTGTTGAAACTTGAACTTGCTCCTAAACAAAAGTCTTATCTTGAAACGTGCTACAAGGGGTGTTATTGCAGTCAAGTAGAAGTAGTCATCCATGATTGCTGAGAGGCTTGTAAAGCAGTGTGCCCTGGAATTGACCAAGTTAATTTGAGGTTTAAAGCAAAACAAGAACATTGAAGCAAACCTTTTGTCAAATATACTTAAAAAGTGTTGACATGTTATCTAATATTTTGAAGCATGTCGGTTGGTATGATTGGGTAACTGTGTCTTGTCCCTTCAGCTTGCACTTGGATGAAACTAGTGGAACCAATTGAAAAACAGCTTTAATTTTGTTCTGGTGTAGCATCAGTGATGTTGGTCTTGCCAGAGATCTCTTTGAGTTGAGGATTAATTGAAAGAAGCTCTGAAACCAACACATAGTATCTCAGAATGTTCTGGCAATATTTTTGTATAGCTGCTCCATCTACTGCAATGTACACACAAGAGCTCTGATTCTGTTTGCTGCTACTTAGGTCCACTGATTGCTGGGAGACCAAAAGCAAAAATTAACAGAATGTCGAAGATGACATGCCTCAACATATAAAAACAATGTCATAATTTAAACTTCTTTGTCAAGTTATTCAACAGTAACCTTCTCAGGAATATTTGTTTCTTTGAAGAGGATTTTCCTTCTCTTCAATTTGTATGGTTTAGATTTATTTCCATTTTCATAAAATGTTCATTAATTTATGCATGAAAAATAAGCAAGAAATACATCTTGTAATACACACACATGAACACACATATCAATATAAGTATATACATATATGCATATTATTCCTATGGAAAAGAAATTATTTTTCAGTGCAATAAAGCATTGAGTACATACAAGTTGGCTTATGTCTGTCTATGTGTATTTGGACTACAGAGATAGATGTGTTCATAGATTTGGCTGATTCTAAAAAGGAACCTTAACCTACAAAAGATTACAAATCACTATTTTTTGAAGATTATAGTCTAGTTAGAGAGAAAAGCCATCATCTATATAATACAATAGAAGGTGTTGGAGTGCTGAGGGTCAAGGGAGAGAATACAGAGTACTGTAGGTATCTATAGGAGCATGGGATGACTTCCAGCTGGCATTCATGACTTCCAGCTGGCATTCACCCTATTTGTCGATTGTTCTTCTGTCAACACAGAAATGTGGGTATGGAAGGCAACATCAAACTGGGTGCATTATATTCTTCCCTCTTTGCTGCTGAACATTTGTGAACTGCAGGAAAGATGGGTGAGTTTATCAAGAATTTTGGATTTGGAGCCCAGAGTTCATGTAACTTTCATCACCTATCTGGCCAGTTTTCAGCAGTAGGGAAGCAGGGTTAGTATGCAGAATGGATGAACGTATCTCTGGAAGATGTGAAGATTGTGGATGAGTGAATGATTGAGTGATTATGAATGAACAAATGGGTTATGTGATGCATGATTTCTGGTCTGGCAGGATACACAGTCTCAACAAGGCAGTATAATCATTAACTAGTTGATTACCAGCTAGTGTGGTTGCATACCATGAGAGTGAGTTAATGTAAGTTCTAAAAGATTCACAATACAACACCCATAGTTATCAAACTTTTATCTATTAATAATTGAATATTTTAATATAATAAATGTCTTTAATCTGCTTGAGTTTTTTTGGTGAAGATTAGAAATAATATATATTCATAAATATAATTTATTTCTAAAGTATCATAATTGGAGGTGATTTTTTGTGGATGCGAGAGGGGGTGGTGTATTAAGCAGTCCTTTTAGTTAGAATTGCTATAGGGTTTTTCTCTTTGAGAAAGAAAATGCTTGTTAGGTACATGTTATCTGAAAGAAATGTTGCCAAATCATTCTCACACCTAAACTTTATCCACATAAAGAAATGTAACTCTTAGTATTTGCCAAGATGACATTCAAGGTTGCCTGTATACATTAAAAATAATAATACATATCAATATTTCATGATATCTGCCATCTTAGTAGCAGTTTTGTAAAGTATATGACAAGCCACAAATGGTTTCTTCCTTCTTTTAGAGCAACCAGGAACAACTATTTAGGGCATTTTTGGTTTTCAGTCCAAGGTCTAGCATTTTTTAGCTCAGCTGACATTAAGAATAGATAGTACAGTTGTCAATATGCACTAAATTTGGGGGCTATTTAAAGATTGCCATGAGAACGTGTTGTGAATGTATTAAGCTTTAGCCCTTAAATGCAAATGTCTATTAGCATGGAAAATTCTAAAGGGTATCTATTTTTTCTTTGGCTTAAAACATTCCTGTGAATAGTGGAATATTCTTATTGTAGCAGATGACATTTTGATTTGTATTTGTCTTGCTTCAGTAGCTTCCTTTATGTTTATTTTGGCTTTGTGATTTCAGAAGTAGGACGAGCTTTAATGTGTCCCTTCTCTCCATGATGATACTTGGCAATGCTGAGAAGTCAGATTATGATTGTATTAATTACCTTCATTATTTATAAAGTCCTACTTTAACATTGATTAAAAATAATAAACATTATTTTAAAAATCTTCCTGAATGACAGTTCTTTTTAACTTCAAACTTTATGCAGTGCATGCATGTGTGCACATATAAATGAATATTATATGAGTATTAACATTTCTCTTAAATCAAACTCTGTGTCTATTGTTTAGTTTCTAATTTCTATGAATTTGTGGGTGAGCGTAAAAGTGGTATGTTGCAAAATATGTTCTCTTTTCATCTTGTTAAGAGTGAGTTAATGTAAGTTCTAAAAGATTCACCATACAACACCGATAGTTATCAAACTTTTATCCATTAATACAGATTATAATATGTCTACTTGGAATGTTTATTTCAAATATGATTTATCGTCTCCCTGGTTAAACTTGCAGTTAACCTTTCAAGGGCTTTAATCTGAGACTAATACCCTTAGCTAGGCATACAAGATTGACCTCCATACATCTGCAGTCTCATTTCATACCACACTCAGCTTTGCCATGTGTATTTCATCTCTTTAGCCTTCTTCCTGTTCATGCAACCCAAGGGCAAGAATGCACCATGAGCACCTAAGCCACAGGGCCTTTGCATATTCTGTTTCCTATGCCCAGAGGTGATTGTTAAAATATTTAACCAGCAATAGGGCATGCATACTGATCAATCCAAAGTGACATGGCTAGAGCAGGATTCTCTACTGAGCCTTTTGGTTAGCTCCAGAGAGGTATGGTGGGGCCTTAGGACAGCATGGAGATAGGTAGTAGTTGATGGGGGAGTAGTGTCCAGACATTAGCTACTCACAAGCCTATCTGCCACCTCATAAATCCATACCAAGACTTGTCTACACCAGGAAAATGTCTTCCTTCCCTCACTGCAGCACATCCACACACCTCATTATGTCATCTCTTCTTTTCTTCTTCTGTACTCCACTTCTTCAGACAGGCTTTCCCTAACTGTCCTGATGAGGACTGTTCTCATTTAGGCTTGCATAGAAACATCTACCCCTCCACTGTACCTTTTACAGTGGGCAATTTATAAATACCTCGTACTCATTTAAACAAGGTGTCACTCCCAATAGCTGACACACTCCAGGAGTACAAGGACTCTCAGTCTTCTGACAATCCCATCACCATCTTTACCTCCCTCTAGAATTGTAATCCCAGCAGCTAAGAGGTACTTAATAATTTTTTTATTGAATGAGTGAGTTTTCAAAAATAATTTGGAACTTCTTGGAACACATTTATATGTTTTAAATGTAACCGGTGTACATTGTTATATTGGGAATGGATTGTTTGGAAGATAACGTTTTTTGAAAACAAACATCTTCTTTATGCCTTCTTAGACACTTTCCTGAAACAATTTTCAAATGGTGGCCAGATCCCGTGCTGTGACTTACCCTTTGGTTCCAGTAGAAATGCTTTTCACTCACTGGATGTCCAGTGCAAAGATGTAATCTCCTGAGTGTCTCATTCACTGTTCTTAAAGCTCAGCAAGAAACATTGCTTGAAGGCCTCCTGTAAAAGGGTATTTGGAACATTAGAGCAACCAGTGATGGGTAAACTGAGGCTGAGTTCTCTCTTTAGCTCAGTAGCGACTAAAACAGCTCAGTCATTGGCAGCTGCTGAGTCAGAGGTTTATCAATCAATCTAGTAATTTACTCTTTATCTTATTTATAAAAGTTTATAATATTCTCTTTTCCCATTTCAGTATTAGGGCACAGACCATGTATTTTTTTTTCCTCCAAATGACATAGGGCAGAGCTTTACATATTTGTTTGAATAGTTTTTGATACCAAGGATGAGGATAATAATGGCAATGTTACTGCAGAATTCTTTGCTGGAGATTGCCCTTCCTTTCCTAAAATTCTCAACTACCTATTCTTTTTAAGTCTGTTGTTCTGTTACCATATTCTTTCTAAGAATAGATTAGAATTCTTTCTAAGTTGGATTTCATATATACACTGGATAGCTACAACCTTTTCAAGAAAGGAAGTACCAGTTCAATTAATGTACTCCTCAAGCCTTTCCAGTGGTCGAGTCTTACCCTTGTCGTCAAACTTTAGTGCATGTTACTATCATTTCCTAGTTTCTCATGAGTCTTAGACATATATATGTATGAAATTAATGTATCTCATGTTTCACATGCCTTTTATGACTAGTTAGCATCGTATTTTATTTGATAATTCAAAAAATATTCTTGATTTTCTACCATATCTGTCTATCTATATGTATGTGCATGTTGGTGTGTTTCATCTTTCTCATGATATTTGGACCACAGTGTCTTCAAATGCATGATTAGAAAACAAACTATGGCTGTCAGTTATAAATTAAATCTAATCTAGAATGATTTCAGTTATCATTTAAGTTAGTGATTGGAAATAATTGTGGATACAGGATATGTCATTGAGTGAGCAGAATGAGGAAGGAAGGCAAGATACCTGAGACCCTTTGGTCCAAGCAGGGAAAATCAACCACTGGAAAGGCTTGAGCAGTATAATGATTGATTGAGGTGCAATGTGTGTCTCTTCCTCGTATATTTTAATTATTCAATAATTTTGGCCATCAGTCACCTAGGACCTGATGCTATTAAAAATAACTTCAAAAAGCCTGTTTTCTATGCACAGTGTAGGAGAGAATACATGTGCCCCACTCATCCTCTTGCCTTCATCATTTCAGTGCACACACCATTTTTAATAGCTAGCATATGCATTTCTTTCCTTTCCTTTTTTTTTTTTTTTTAATGTCTGGAGTTACTGCCCTAGTAGGAGGTTACACGTACCGGGCAATTATTACTGTCATGGGAGTTGGTGTGTAAATACCCTAGCCGCCTTGCCCCTTGGCAAGAATAACTCAGGGATAATGCTTGGATGACTCTGAGGCATATGTCCTACAGGAACTGGACTTCCAGAGTTTGTGGAATAAACTCTAGTTATTCATGGTGTTAGGAGGCTTTATATTTCACCCTTTCTAGGCTGCCTTCCTTTTCTTATCTTACTTCCCTATCCTGACTGTTTTTGTCGTTTAGTTACCAAGTAAATTACTTGCACTGGAGTTCATTTTGTCATGTTTACGTTGTGAAACCCAAACTGAGACACACAGTTTGCAGCAATGGGGATACTGAGAGAAGGTTAAAGATAAATGGTACTGTAAGTTGTTAACCTGCAGTCTCAGAGCAGTGGTTCTCAATTGTATTTTCACCTGTTTCAGGTTCCAGTGGATCTAGAGAGAGTGATGCCTAATGCTTGGCATTTTAGCCACAATTCCATCTCTTACATCCTACTCAAGAATATATATTATATTGCAGGCACCCAAGAACATTATTATAGGAATGATGACTTAACATATTATTTTAAGTACATATTTTTCAAGTTGTCGTATTTTTATTCTTTGAGTTCTTATTATTTGCGATGTACTTAATATCTGATTGCATATGCCACATGTCAGGAACTCGTTGAGAACCACTGTCTACAGGAGGTTGAGTTCTGTCTTTAGCTCAGTAGTGACTAAAACAGCTCAATCAGTAGCAGCTGCTGAGTCAGAAAGTTGTACCCGTTCCTTTAAAAAATTTTAAAGTCATTAATTCCCTGTGTGGTATCAGCTGAGTTTCAGGAGTCCAGAGAAGATTGTCTGATTTTAGGTGTGTATATAGAGTCTACTTGATCATTAACCATGCAGCTTAACTAGTTTTAAGTGGCCATTCAAAATGATACAAGACTTTAACATAATTATTTCCTCTCAACCAACATATTCAAGTTTATGAAAATTCAAGAAAGCAAAAAAGAAAATGGTTTCATTTGCAAGCTTCTCAGACTGAACATTTTCTACCATTAGCATTTTAAAATCTGTGTTACACAGCATACATAATTGGGAGCTTTCTGCAGTTGTCTTAAAAATAGGTCTAAGGTGGACATTGATAATGCTATCTATAATTTGCATGCTTTACTAGGAATTCAGAAACTACAAAAATTAGTACTTCAAGATACCTGCTTGTTTGACTCTGTTAGTTTTGTCAGAATGCCATCATTAGAGAAAATGGAAAAAGTTAGAATTTTAGGTTACTGTTTTCTTTCTTGAAATTATCTAGCAAAAGTTTTAATAATTGATATGTTGAAATTTAATATTTTAGTATTGGTAAACATTTCTAATTCTATAAGATCACTTCCATCTCCCTATGAGTTACATGTTTTGAAAGTATCTACATTTCAAGTGTCCTCTATTTTGTATCAAAACGGATTTGTTTTATCTGAGGATTTTCACTGTCTCTGAATGATAAACAGTTTTTATGAAAAGAAGAAAATCTTTTTTTAAAGCAGCTGTTCTGTTTTTTTTTTTAAGCTAACTTCTTGTACATATATTTTACAGATTAAAGGATTTACCTGAAGACAAAGCATTCTATTCATCAGAGACTGGACAAGAGTAACTCTTGCTTTTGACAATTAAAGATGATGTTGCCATGGAAACAGTTGATCCTGCTTTCATTCATTGGCTGCTTAGGAGGTAACAAAATCCTGTATTTTCTAAGTTGAGGTTAGAGGTATACTCAAGTCATATGCTTACATAATTTTAAGATGTTGAAATAAAATTCTACCAACAGCAAAGAAAAACAAATCTTTTCCCCACAAAAGGAAAATGTAAATTCTCTAATCTAAAAATTGGGTTCTCATTCCTCCCCTTATTTTTGTAATCCATTTTTATTTCCATAGCAAATATGGAACAACTGATATTACAGATTTACTGTAATATTATGCTTTTGGTATTATGAATATAACATCAAAATTTGAGCATGTTAATTTGTGACTTTTTTTTTTCAAAGGAGCTTGAAGATGCAAGATCTCACATATAAAGGAGAATATAAATTTAAAGAGTGCTGGTATTTTTATATGCAAATATAAAAACAATGCTGTTTTATTTTTAGCAAATATCTAAAGGACCAAAACTGAATATAGATACAATTTTCTTTTTTAATTTTGGAAAATTTGAAATTTAGAACAAAGTAGAGAGAAAAATAAAAAGTCTCATCTTTGACACATACAAAAGCAACTATTACAAATCATTTGTTGTATTTCCTTTTGTTAATTTTATTTTATTTTTTCTGGAGAAATAAATAAGTGAAGAATTTTTTGAAAATAGTGTAATACAACTTATGTTTTATTTTATTTTGTTTTCCCTCTTTATGATATTCTCAAGCACGAAAAAATTTGAAGCAATGATAGAACAAATGCATACATCTGTAGGTATCATTTAGATGTAGCTATTGTACCATTTTACTGTATTTCTTCTTTATATATGCATATGAATGTATACTTATTCCTTTTTTCTATCTACTTATTTTTGGCTAACCCATTTGAAAGTAAGTTATAAAAATAATCACTCCTAAAAATTCAGTACTCATCTCCTTAGAAGACCACCTTTCTACATAAACATAGTTTTTTCTTCATGATACCTGAGGAAACTAACAAAAAAGTAGCTTGAGACTTTTCTAAAAGGAGGAAATCAGTTTGGAATGAGGCCAAATGGAATAGTCAGGTAAGACACATGTTATTTAAAGACATGAATAGAGTAGACTTTTGGGCTCTTACGTCAAACTTGAAACATTCTTCAAATATTTACATGATAATATATAGCAAAAATCCGTAATCAATAATAGTTATAGATGAAAACCTTTAACGTTTAAAAGAATGATTTTTTTTTTAGTTTTTACAGATTTTTACTGTGATGCCTCAGTTTTGTTTCTAAAACATTTTCCTTGACTGCTACTCATCTGGCACTGAAGAGAAAAGGAATAGTTGCTTAAAATTTTCTGACTTTCAAATGGGCTTTGGAAAAAATTCAGTAGAGTAAAATATTTTATTCTTGGAGTCTTTTCTTCATTTATAAAGTTTCAAATATAATTTCTGCCTTAGGAAAAGAAGTAAAAGTGACAGAAAATATACTGCAACAGTATTATTGTTTATGATAGTAACATTTGTAAAAGCAATCTTGAAATTTTCCAAATAGTTGAGGAGACATACTCAGAAAGATGGATAATTGGGATCTTATTCCTCTCCTTATTTTTGTAATCCATTTTTATTTCCGTAGCAAATATAATGACGTCTGATATTTAGAAAGGGGAAGACATACTCAGAAATTAGAGGTGTAGCAAAAGAAAATGAGATTCGCTTTTTTAAAGGTTTCAAACTTTTAGTTGTAATTTCACATTATGTGCAGATTGTATTGCGTTTCAGCATTTTTGAGAAATGTTTTACGTATTTATGAACAAATATATAGAAAAAACAATGTCCATTTTAGTAAGATGTGAAGACATCATAAAGAATTTAAAGGTCAACTTATTCTCTAGCTATAGTGGTAAAAAGTTATAAGGATTTGTAAGGGAGAATTGGATTAATTTACATGTGCCAAACTATATATAATCATACATATTTGCACATATATGTACGTATATGTTTCAATATTACAAGATTATACATGTAATTATATGTAATGTGTTGACCCCTGAACTTTATATTTGTCTCTTTATGGAATTAGAAAGGCAATTGAGGCCTATGTTCATATATATATACTTAAGCCTATTATAATTGAGGCAACAGATCGTACTATATGAGATAATTTAGATAACCTTCATTAAATCATTTTTTTAAAATTCTCAATACTGTAATTAAGGATAAAATACATGGTCACCAAGCATAAACTTTGGCTTACTTTAATATTGTGGATTTAGTCATGGACAACACATGCCCACAACATTCACATATTTGGGTTGCTTGTTTTCACAGTGATAGTTGCAATGTATGCAAATACAACCCAGGACTACTGACACACATCTTTAAATGCTTTCAGTCATAGCATTCATCCTGTTCTATGTCATGCAAATGTGAATGAATCTCTGTACTAGTCTTCCTTTAATAGTGATTAAGGAATGCTTTGAAAGCAAAATAAACTTTTCAAGTTCTTCCTGAAATGACTGAGGAGTATTTTTCATTTGGTTCTGGTAGCATCACTCTTATAATCGCTGAGAAAATAAATGTTCCAGAATGCCTGTGGACTGCCGTTAGTCTCAAAACATATTTGGAACTATGTGAGTTTGTGGGGTTGGATGTGGCACTTCAAGTAAGCAGTTGACATAAACTCAAATGGCTGTCATTTCTTCTGTAGTATTTGTACACAGTATAATACGATTTGATAGCATTGATAGCAGTGGAATGGAGATGTCACTGATCCCTGCTTATAAATCTTGACCTCCTCCATGTTTTTACAGATAAACATACTTAAATCATCCCCTCTATTGCAGCAGCCTAAATCTTGAATTGCTTTTCATTTATACCATTTAAATCTTGACAGTTTATCTGAGTATGCATGTAAGAATCACTAAAAGATGCAAACATTGTGGGTGTATTTTGTTCTTATAACCTTGATCATTGATAACTCCACATATTGGATGTTTTGTAAGCTTCATGGTGACTAAGAAGACAGGTAGGGAACTTAAAAAATATATATTGCAAGTGCTATTAAAGTTCAACAAACATGTAAGGTTAAATACAACCCACAATTTTATTTAGCTTTTAAAATAGTGGTCTCAAAAGTATCTGTTGATCAGTTAACTGATTCCTGCAAATAAAGTGCTCATTCAAATGAATATAATTGACTATTGCCTAAGTGGTAAGCTGTCTTAAAGTACTCATTGCATAAAAGTGTTTTTAAATATCCCTGAGCCAGAAGTCCATTGAAAGCAAAAGAATGGATGGTAGTATGTTCACAGAGGGTGGGTATCATCACAGGAGATCAAGATACGGAGGTGTTTGCCTACTGACAGCAGCCAAGGAGATGGTTAAATGAAGTATGGAGAGTTAAATGAAAGGAGACAGGCCGGAACCCAGGGTGAAGTGGGAGAGCTTACAAAAGATTGAACAGAGATGTGGAAGGATCTGCAGTGCAGCAGGATATCGTGGAAATTGAGGAAGCAGTTCAGGAAAAGGGAGAGGTGGAAGAAGGGGTTGTCTGAGGAAAAGCCACTGAGGTTTGTGAACAGGAAGCCATGAATTACTGGATTTAGAGCTTTAAGAAAGACATGTTTGGTAAGGAATGAAGAAAATGCATTGAGGTCCATGATACCTTGATAAAACTGAATTAAACTTACTTGCATATATGTATGTGTACAGTTGACCCTAACACAATATGGGTGTTAGTGTTACTGAACTGCTTTCCTGGTGCAGTAAAGCCAAACATCCACACCAAGGCTTTGCAGTGGGAGAAAGAAGAGTGTTTGTTTGCAGGCAGCCAATCAAGGAGACTCGGGCAGCTCATATTTAAGACCTGACCTCCTCAGTGGCTTATAAGCAAGGGTTTTTAAAGGTAGCGATAAATTTCAGAAAAGCAGAAGTTACAGGTCAAATTGTAAATCAGTACATGAGGATTATACATTGGTTTGGCCTAAAATGGTAGGTATCTTGAAGTAAGAGGAGATGGAGGTTGCAGGTCCCTCTCCTAGGTAGATTCTGGCTCTCTGATTTGAGTTTGGTTAAGGAAGTGAAGCTTTGTCTAAAAACTTGGAGTCAGCAGAAAGGAGTATTAAGGTTAGGCCTGTGGGCATGACTTCCTCTGGGGCTCTCAGGAAGAAAATTTAGAATAATGAACTGTGGTCAGGGTTCAGTCATTATTTGCCCCTTATCTGAGATGTATATGCCAGAGGGTCGATTTGGTAAAGGTCTGTGTTACAGAAAAACAGCTCAGGGACATATATTAAGTGTTATCTTTAGTTTCTATAGCAGCCAGACATCTTGTGACTCCAGCTACCTTGGCTATTGTTTTAAGCTATTAGTATGTTGTTACTTACCAAGTTGCTCATTTACTTCTCAGGGCTAGCTCAGTGCCTGGAATTTCCCTTGAAGGAACTCAAGATTTTTCTTTACTTCTATGCTTGGGAAGGCCAACTGGGTACCTAAGAAGGATCTCTGCCGCATCTCAATAGGTGTGCTGACTCCCACCCTCTAGTAGGAAAATCTGTGTATAACTTTAACTCCCCCAAAACTTAACTATTATACCTATAGCCTACTGTTAACCAGAAGGCTTATCAACAAAATAGTTGATTAACATGTTTTGTATGTTATATGTATTATATTCTGTACTCTTATAGTAAAGTAAGCTAGAAAAAGAGACAGTGTTATTAAGAAAATCATAAGGAAGAGAAAATGTAGTTACTATTTATTAAGTGGAGGTGGAACATCATTAAGGTCTTCATCCTTATCATCTTTACATTGAATAGACTGGGGAGTAGGAGGAAGAAGATGAGTTGCTCTTGCAGTCTCAGGGGTGGTAGAGGCAAAAGAAAATCCATGCAAAGGTGGACTTGTGCAGTTCAAAGCTGTGTAGTTCATAGATCAACTGTATTTACATGCATATCTGTGTGCATTTGAGGCCTGCCCATGTTGTAGATGACACAGTGGGGTCTAGAACATTCCAGGCACTTGTTCAAAGTCACACAACTTGTTATTGACTCAGTAGGGATTTTTCTAGACTGCCTGAATTTTCATCTAGGGGGCTTTCAGCTGCACTAAGCCTTTTATCAGTATGGTATGTTGTACCTTCTTTTACAGAAAATAACCAAGTGGTCCCTCCTTGGTGGTGGGTAAGAGAGAGTATTGATACTTCTCAGTGATTGGGAGACAGATGTGTGTGTGCACAAAAACCTAGGTGTGCACTGGGAGGAGTTGAGGAGAGTTATCTTTTGAAAATATTTCCGAAGATTTTCAACTTCTGATTGTTCTCAAGGTGAAAAGCCTTAAGTGAATGGTCAAACACTGAACTTACCCAGGAAGGTTGGGATACTGAAAGGAAAATGACTTCTAGATAGAGTTGCTTCTAAGTCAAAAAACTTGAAGGTTTGTTGAAATCAACTGGCTAGGAATTTCCTTGGCATGCCAACTGGCTTAGTGGGTCAGAATTCCATTCACCGATGGAATTGCATTCATAGATGGAAATGCACACAAATTGTGTATTTCCTTTATACTATGTGTGTGCCATCTTGCCAATAATGATATGAGTTTGATGGTATGAAAATGTTCACCAGTGTGTAAAGAGGCCATTTCCTCACGATTATCAGTTGCCAGTCGTTGTCTTGAAGCTTACTTACAAGTAATGACCACCATCACTTGACCATCTTCAGAGGCGGGCACTGTGTGAGGTATTTTACATATGTTTTTCTGTAATTCTTATTTCAACTGTGCAGTGTCTAGCTCACACATACTTTCTGTGTTCTGTTTCCTCTGAGTTTTAAAAATTTTCTTTTTCTTGATATAACATTTATACCCTATGGAGTGAAAAATCCTGTGGGATATCCCTTGAGGGTTCCGTCCTCTGTTAATTAGGGCACCCTTCCAATGTTCATTCTTTTCAAACTTCTCACATACCCCAACTCCTTCCCCACATCCAGAAATTCAAAGCTTGAACATAAAAATATATTCATTCATAAGGACCATTTCTGTATTGTGTATTACTTTCAAGGCAAAATTATAACTCAAAAAATGGTTTCATATTTCACTTTGAGAAGTGGCAGAGCCCCCTGCTCTTCTTTTGTAAGCCCTAAGTTGCTTTTGTAAGCCTCTTTTCCCACAGATAGGAATGTAAATACAATTTATTTTCACTTCTCTGTATTTTACTCCCTTTGAATATCAACCAGTACTAAGTTTGAGACAATGCATAGTGACAGAACTCTGGGGTTATAAATCTAACACTGGATGCTATTTTAAATAGAGATATTTTAAATTTAAAATTATTTTGTGAGAACTATATACAGTAGAGACAACTCAAGTTATGCATGCATCCCTACATATATAAGCATCTGGTTGTGTAATTGGACGAAACTATGAGAGAAGATAGATTCATTTTATCTTTTGTGGTATGATTCTCATCATTTTAAAGCAGTGTCATATTATTGAACAACTTTTAGAAGTTATTTGTCAACTATGGTGAGGAAAAGTAGAGCCCAGATATTTTCCTAAGGTGGCTGATTGTGTAATGATTGCCAGTTTTTTCATTTGGCCTAATACCAACTAATAATGGCTACGAAGAGCATAGTATTAATTTCTTCGAAGAGTATACAGTGAAAATGGCAAATGCCTTCTAGAAACGGAGAGATTGTTAGAATTCATTTCTCTATCAGTAGATAAATATATAAATGAAGATTATTCAACAGCCTTTTTATTGATTAGTTTCTTGGTCTGTCAAATTGTTGACAATTATGAGAGAATATTATAATGGCCATTGCATTACAAATTCAGTTCTCCAATTTTGTATCATTGTGATCCCACTATGCACATGTGATTTCATGTCAGATGGTTAAGACTGAAATATTGGTGATTATGACATCTTTCCTCAACATTCTTAGTTTTGAAAAAATAATTATTAAACACTGAATTAATTAAATATAATTATTTAATATAATAATTATTAAACACTGAATTCAGTCCTACTACATGGTCAATATTTATCACTTGAAATGAAGGAAAACAACAAACCTGATGCTGGCAACAACAACAACAACAAAAAGTCAAAAAATTCTATACCCCTAGCTGGCCATTAGACCTACCAATGTGTTTCCAACTTCTGCCTGGCAACTAAGGAAGTAAGCTCTTATCTTGGCATTTGACTCACTAGTTTCTCTTCGTACCATCTGGGTTTACTTTATTTATAGGACTAGGGGTGACAAAAGTAATATTTCCACCTGTCACTTTAATAGGAGGCAATTTATTCCTTTTAACTACAAGGACAGTTCAAAACAAACAAACTTTTTGCACAGGCTGACCTGGGCATCAGCTAATGGTAAGTGCCCTTGTGAGACTATTTCTTTTTAGGAAGCTGATCTTTTTTTTTGGACTGCTTACAGAGTCCTCGAAGACTCAGTCCTTCTTTGTGGAAGAACTTGAGGACTCGTCATGGCGGTGTGAAATGGTGTGTTAACACATGAAACCACATTTCTGGAACCTTGTGACTCTTCAGTTTCTTTACCTCGATAGCTTTCTAGTATCTGCTAACCTGAGACAGTGGAACATGTAGGCTGCCATGTTAAATGGCTCTGGTTAGTTACTTACTGTTTATTCCAAGCATGTGTACATTATTTGCTCCTCTAATCCTATAAGCAGGGAGGTTGTGGTGAAAGCTGCTATTGGCTGAACTTAACGTATCAGATGACTCCTGAGATCGATTGCTGCCATTGTGACATTGATTGGTGTCACTTGTAGACATGGATGCACTGGTATGATTAAAGTTTTAGTCCAAGAGCACATGAAGCCTGGGAATAGTCTTTTCCTTTTTGACTTTGTTCAGGGCAACATCATGCACTCTGTCTTGTTCTGAAAACTTTTCTGACTTACAGGGTGATCTGAATATGTCACCCAGTAAGTACAGGTAGATGGAGATGGCAACATTTGTGTGTTTTTATGTTAGCCTTAAGCTTTTGAAGCAGAACTCCTAGATTTTGTCTCCAAATAAGTTTTGGATTATTAAATTTTATTAGAGGATGTTAAAATACTACCTTGCATGACTTCTTCACTGTATAGCAAAATAGAACTTTTTATTCTTATCCCATGAGAGTGTGTGAGTGAGTGTCTGCACACTTGGAAGGGATATTTAAGCTCAAAATATGTGCAAAAAGATAGAGGAGTGATATTAAGTAGAGCATAATTGTATAGATAATTATGAAGCATTGACTATTGAACAGTATATTGTGTGGGTTTCTGAGTGAACATCTATCTTTTCGTTAAGGAATAATTTTACTGCAGCATATATAGGAGCACAAATGACATGTTTTTTTGTTTTGTTGTTGTTGTTGTTGATTTTCTTGATTATGCTGCCAAGCAAATGAGAATACTCAGTGCTATGGCCATTATTTCTGTTATGGGAGAAGAGAAAGTAAACATTCAGCTAACAACAGTATAAAAGAATCTAATGCTTTTTTTCTGCATCATGGGGTTTTTGAAAGTGCTTTACTGCTTATTTTGTTGAGTTTCCCATTGATATTACTTTGGTGAGTAATTTTTTGAAGAAAGGGTAGAAAGTAAATACTTGCTGGAGAGTTGTCTCTCAATGAAAACTGATCCAGTGGGCATTATTCTGATTCCCCCTTTCCCCTCTCTTTTTTGAAGTTACTACCTTCCACAGATTAATAGAGACCTTTTGTTTCAGACTTAATACTTGCCTTTATTTGCTCAAACCGGATAACTGAACACAGGTACCAGTATTCACTACTTATATGAAGATAAGCATAATTCCATCCTATTTTTCAGGCCATGTATATAGGAGGCTTTAATGAATGAAATCATTTATTAGACTGCCTTCCTATAAATTACTGTTCCTCAGTCAGAGGTATTTAAAAGTTTGATGCAACATTAAGTAAAAAATAACAATAACATCAAATAATATTTATTGCACTGCCACTGCTGCAATGAAAAAATACTGCTATCCTTGCATCAAAAATCCTGTGTTACAGATATCATTCCCATATAACAGTAGAGAATTCAGTGGCTCAGAGAGCTTTAAATGACTTGCCTAGAGCTAAATGGAATATTAGTGGGAAAAAAAAAATCATGTCGATTGTTGTCCAAAATCACTGTTCCTCCTAGTAGACATGCTCCTTCCTAAATCTGGGGTCAGCAGAATTTTTCATAACTTGTGCTAGGTAGTAAATATTGTCAGCTTTGTGGGCTATGTAGTCTCTGCCATAACTACTCAACTCTGCCCTTACAGTGTGTAAAGCAGCTATAGACAATATATAAACAAGTCAGTGTGGCTGTGTTCCAATAACATTTTATTTATAGACATTAAAATTCAAATTTTATATAATTTTCATATGTTATAAAATGTTATTTTTGTTCATTTCTTTGTTTTTTGAGATGGAGATCTCACTTTGTCACCCAAGCTGGAGTGTAGTGATAAGATCATAACTCACTATAACTGTGAACACCTGGGTCTGGCAGTCCTCTGGCCTCAGCCTTCCACATAGCAGGGACTGCAGGCACACCACCACACCAGGCTAATTTAGGTATTTATCTTACTTTTTGTAGAGATGTGTCAAATTGAATTTCTGATAAAGTGGAATTATGCCTTGAAGGCTAAAGAAAAAAAATATGCCAGGAGGAAGAATGACATGAATCAATCCATGATATGTTATTTGGTAAACAAAGTTATTTTGTAAGTAATTATACATGAATTTCGTGCTGAAAACCATGGATGTCTTACTCCCTGTAGGGTTGTTGTTTATGAATCTGGAAATTGTGCTCTATCTATATGGCACTGCTGAGTTGAAGATTGCTAGACGTTTGATTTTTTGTTTGTAAGAAGGTGAAATTTGACTTTATGACTAAATCTCTGGATTTTTAAAAAATGAAGGCATTTAATTTAAAGGAAGTGTTTTTCTCCCCGTGAAGTTCTTTAATCCAAATTTAAGAACTGTACAAGATAGGTTTGGCCCAATAGCCACTAACATGTAGCTCTGCAAACCCAAATTCCCAGTATCTATGATAGGTCATATACATATCATATGACTGTAGAATTTCTGATTTGTGAAAACTTGAAAAAACAAACTAGCCCAGGTCCTATCTGAAAAGCAGACCCAAAGCTCAAATTGAGATGAAGGGACTGAGATGTGGAGTACATACAGGCAGCCAGCAGGTGACTGATTTGAATCCTAACTTTGGAAGATTTAGACTAAAGTAAGAATTCCTTGTTGATTATTTGTTAACCAAATTCATAGTTTGCATAAATGATTTCTTATAGATTTGTGGATGTTTTGTAAAAATATTCATTCCATGGGAATAGTAAGACTTATGCAAATGCAAATGCTGACCCTTCTTGAAGTTAACTTTAACCACAGTAAACATTCTTAGAGATCTGAGTAGTGAAACACCAAGAAGAACTCAGCATTTTTATTTTGTTTTGTTTTAATGTCTCAAGCAGCTGTTACTTTCAAATAAGTCATTAAAATGCAGAAATGCGACTTTAGTTCAGCACTCCAAAGTTTGCAAAAGATTACTATTAGGGTGTTATTGCTGTTGAAAGTGCTCTTTTTGTATATACTTTTGTGAAGCTACTCCTGTCTTGTACCTGTATTGATGGTTCTCAGAAGGGAGTGCACAGGGTATAGGTGACCAAGAATCTGCAAACTGCCTCGCAGAAATAACTGCCTAATGACAGTAGATGCCTCTGTAAGGACACAGTCAGGGTGTTTCATTAAGAATCATAGACACAGTCATCAAATTCGCCTCTGCTATATGTTAACATTTTTGTATCATGAATTATTTTATAGTTGGATGCACACATTACAGTTGGAGATAAGTGTATCTGATTAGGGTTGTGTCAGGAATTCCGAAGTCTTTGTGTGATCAGCTATACCATTTTGTAAATCAAAATCATCTGCAATGATGCCTAAGTACCCACACCTACAGACCCAGGGAGATTCCCAGCCAAATGCTAATTTACTAAGTTTTCATACACACACACATGCACATACACACACACACACACACCTGAAATATATATATGTATATATATATATAAAAAATAGGTATGCTAAGAGGTTAGAAGAAGTGTGTGTTAAATATGGTCACTATCTTCTGAAAGTATAAAGCCCAGGGATGAGGATGATAAGAGTGAAAAGTAAATGTAATATGTTATAGGATAACGATATTGTGTTCAGTAAAATGCACAAACATTTTTCTAGGAATTCAGAATGAGGAAGAATTACTACAAGAGAGATAATGAGGAAGGATAGGTGAAAGAATTGAGAGTAGAGTTTACTCAGACTTTCTTACACAATTTGGTGGCTTCTCACACATACTGCCAAATGCTTCTTCCAAAACAGTGCTACCAAAAAAGTATAGAGAGATTTCTATCTAACTCATCCTCCAGCCTTGAGGATTACTTATTTATAATCTGTCCATTATTAAGGAAAACAATAAGAATTAAAAGGAGGCCGGGCATGGTGGCTCATGCCTGTAATCCCAGCACTTTGGGAGGCCAGGGTGGGTGGATCACCTGAGGTCAGGAGGTCGAGACTAGCCTGGCCAACATGGCAAAACCCTGTCTCTACTAAAACTACAAAATTTAGCTGGGCATAGTGGCGTGTGCCTGTACTCCCAGCTACTTGGGAGGCTGAGGTAGGAGAATCCCTTGAATTCAGGAGGCAAAGGTTGCACCACTGCACTCCAGCCTGAGCAACAGAGCAAGACTCCATCTCAAAAAAAAAAAAAGGATTAAAAGGAGCACCATTTTTTTTTAATTCAGAGTGCTTAATATTGACTTAGAATTAGGTGATTTAGCAAATGCAATGTGTGTAATACTGAGCCTACCATTCCATGTCTATTTTCCCTTCATAGGTTGGCATTTGAGAATGCCCATGTGTTTATTAACTAAATATACATAATGAAGAGGGATTTTGTTCTATACTGTATAGCAATAAGAAACAATGCTTTTCAAAACAAAATAAAATGTGTTTTTATTTGCCAACGTTATAGGTTATACACAGTGTTTCTCTTCTCCTCCCTAAGGCTATAGAGGTAGTGGTTCAGCCCATTTGGGGAAGGCTCTCTTGTCTTCACTACATCTTGGGCCCAGTGGTACTCTTTCAATTTTTAAGGTGGCTGTATTTTTTCTTACATTGCCAATGTTGGTTTTATTCCTAAGAAAAGGAAATGAAAGAAGTATCTTGCAGTTGTCACCCATTCCCTCCTAAAATAATCTGGGGTACTGGTGGCAGGAGAGAAGGCTTCTAGACCAAAACTTATCAAATTGGGGATAAGAAACCATTGATGTTATAATGATATTAACACAGTAGTAGTTTATGTCTAGCATTTTAAAAAGTAGGATGAGGCATATCGGATGGAATAGAATAAAGTAGAATAGAATAGCATATAAAGGAAAAAAGTAACAGTCCAGCATGCAGTAAGGATTAGTATTATTTGAAGAAATCTTTTTATCAGTTGTATGTTTACTTTGTCAGTTGTATGTTTATAAGTTGTGTGCTTACTGTGTCTACAATTAATCGTGATGATAATTACATTTTTAATTATGAGTCAATTAAAAATGAATTTGACAGATGTAAGCCTAGGCAACTCTAAGACATACCCACCTCTCCTCACCCCATAGTTCCAGTGCATTTTGAGGAAGGTTGTTGTAATAGTCCATTTTCATACTGCTGTTGAGAACTGCCAGAGACTGGGTAATTTGTAATGGGAAAAGGTTTAATTGACTCACAGTTCAGCATGGCTGGGGAGGCCTCAGGAAACTTACAGTCATGGCAGAAGGCAAAGAGGAAGCAAGACACTTTCTTCACAAGGTGTCAGGAAGGAGAAGAGCTGAGCAAATGGGGAAGAGTCACTTATAAAATCATCAGATCTCATGAGAACTCACTCATTATCACTAGAATAGCGTGAGGGAAACTGCTCCCATGATTTAGTTACCTCAAAACATTGGGGATTATGGGGATTACAGTTCAAGATGAGATTTGGGTGGGGACACAAAGCCTACCCATATCAGTTGTCCTTTCTGTTCTGCTTCCTTACACCTCCATATCTACCCCACAACCCAGCTTAATCCTCCCAGTAGTCTGGAAATATAAAATCAGGAACCTCGCTTAAGAAAAGAAACAGGGAGAGAGAAGTAGATGGTGTTTTACACACTCAGACATTTACAAACACAATGCTGGCTTCTGCTTCCTAAGGTGGGGGCAGGAAGAGATCATGGTGTTTTCTACTTTTTGAGATTACAGCTGTAAAATATGACAAAATACAATCGCTAGATAGTATTGGTTCTTTTTTGTTGTTGTTGTTGTTAGAGATGGTGTCTCACTCTGTTGCCCAGGCTGAACTGCAGTGGTGTGATTATGGCTCACTGCAGTTGCAAACTCCTGGGCCCAAGTGATGCTCTCATCTTAGCCTCTCAAGTAGCTGGGACTATAGGCATGTACCACCAGGCCATGCTAATTTTTATTTATTTGTAGAGATGGAGTCTTGCTATGTTACCTAGGCTTGTCTCAAACTCTTGGCTTCAAGTGATCCTCCTGCCTTGGCCTCCCACAGTGCTGTGATTATAGGTGTGAGCCACCACACCAGGCCTAGTATTAGTTCTTAATAGCTTCTCCATTACAACTCATTTACAAAAGGAACTCTTTATTGGATAATTATTTTTCATAGAAACAATGACCTTACACTAGAGTTTGGTATGAAACATTCTTTCTAAGACACATAAAGGGAATTGTGTCTGGGCCTAACAGGCCTTGACCCAAACTCTTTGGTAAAGAATAGAAACTGTTAGAAATAATGTGTTCCATAATAGAATTGAAATCATCTTTATTCAAACCTTTGAAAGTGATGTGTTAAAGAAATATTATAAAAAGAGTTGATTAATGCACTCTTTTCATATGACAGGTGAGTACCTTGTGAATTTGCACATTTCAGAAATGTACAATGAAAGTGTAATCGAAAGAGGGAATGTAAGTGTTCTTTTTTTCAGATAAATGGACCATGGATTGTGTTATCCTGGTGTATTGTACACGTTACATATTGCATCCAACAATAGCATTCTAACTTTTTTGAAAATCATGTGGAATTGCTATTAAGCTGTCTAGCTAGAAAGGTATAATTATGGTCTGAGAATTATGGAAAGATATCATGGAGGTTCAAAAACATTAAAGCTCATATTCATGAAGAGACAATAGTATGAATTTAAGTACAGAAAGCTGTGAAGTACTATGAAAACATTTTAATCTCCAAAGACTCTAACCCATCTCCTCCCACCCTGTTTTTCTGCCAAAAACATTATGTTCTGCACTACAACTATAAATTAGTTAACCATTTCATTCAACTGCAAAGAACATTTCAACAAGCAAAAATATGGCCACTGGATTTAAAAAGTATCAACATAAAACATTGGGTACTTTTAAAAGTACTCTCAAGTCCTCTTCTCTTACTGAATTATATTACAGATTAATATTAATCAGTCCAGTGAAACAGATAATACCTGTCATCAAAATCTGTGATTAGCTTACTAAAGCAAAGTGCCAAAATCAAGATACTTAACCTTAAACACAAAACGTTTGTACCTATATTTTGATATGTGTGGGCATTTTTGTGTTACCTTAAGCAGGTTGCAATCAGAGGATTAATGCAAGTCTTGGGATAAATCTTCATGCTTTGAAAGGGCTCTGCCATTCCAGGGAGCAGTATTGTTTTACTTGAACATTTATTTATTTCTAGGCCCTGTGAAGCTTAACAGTCCCTGTCAATTCCAATTCCCTAATTATTGAATGCCACTTCCCATGCAATTTCTTTATTTCTGTTTATGAATTAAACAGGAAATAAAGATCAAGAAAAATCATGTAGTGAACTATTAATTTATCAATTTAACGAGTTTTCATCACTTTTATTGGTGTTATTTTGCTATCATACTCCAGGTGCCTGCTATACTCCAGCACTTTTAACTTAATTGCTAGCTAACATTTCCAAATGTGGAAAAAAGACACATTAGTTATTCCTAATAAGTATTTTATTTTCCTTTCTCATCTGAAGTGTGCTATATTACCTTTTCCTTTTTTTCTAGAGCATTGGTTGCAGTATAGCTTTTAGCTGCAGGTGACAAAATGCATTAGAGGTTTATTTTTCCAGCATATGGCATTTGGAATTATGTGGTCCATGTTGGCTCAGGAACTCAAAGATATGAGGGCTCTGGGTTGCCTTTCCTGTGACATACTGTGTGTGTGTGTATGTATTTATGCACATATATAAATATGTATTTTATACACACACGTACAGAGACAAGTGTAGTATTCCCCCTCATGGTGTCCAGTTGGTTGCAGTAGTTCCCAGCATCCTTTTCTCATGTGAAAGTTTCCATATCAAAAAGTAATGAAAGCAATATCAGCATTTTATTCACTTCAAAAAAAAAATCAGAGTAGAGACTTATTCCGAGAAGCTCTTAGCAGATTAACCCCTTGTTAAAGGTCGAATTGTGCTCCTACCCCACCTCTACCCCCAATTCACAAGTTGAAGTCTTAAACTCCAGTACCCTATTATTTGAAAATAGGGTCATTGCTAATGTCATTCATTAAGAGGGGGTTTTTAGAGTGGGCCCTCATCCATTATGACTTGTGTCCTTATCAAAAAGGGGAAATTTAGACACAGAGACACACATAAAGAAAAGATGATATGAAGAGAGATACAGGGAGAAAACAGCCATCTACAAGCCTGGCAGAGAGGCCTGGAACAGATCCTTCTCTCTCAACCCTCAGAAGAAATCAACCCTGCTAACACCTTGATATAGACTTTTAGCCCCCAGAACTGTGAGACAATACATTCTGTTTTGGAAGCCACCCAGTCTGTGGTACTTCATTATGGCAACCCTAAAAAATGAATATGCCCTTTTGGGCTATTAGTGGTCTCATAAGCCAGTCTTCCGTGGCTACCCCCTTCCCAGCCAAGAATAACAAAGCATTCTGGAAAGCTAGTGTCTCTGGAGCTTTCACTCTCCGCAGTGAGAGGCAGACTCTAAGGGCTGGGAAGAAGGGCAGGCGATAGCTGTTGAGTGGACTACCAGCAGCATCAGTCACAGCCAGTTTTTCACATGTGGCACATGTCTGGCATTCAGATATTTGTTAAGGAAATGAAATATTCTAAGATCGAATACTTTATCTTCCTCTGACATTGGAAGCATATAAATGGAATTTTATTTTGGTCTTGTTTCTTTGGCATTTTCCAGCTTTAAACCACCGTTGCCAAAATAGAAGATATCCCATTTCTAAAAAAAGTTTCCATCTTTTAAAAGTTTTTTTTCTATAGAATAGTTCAGCCTAGAATATACATCTTATTTTATTGGTGGCATATGATTTTACTTTCTTTGACCCAGGCTAGCGCTCATTCTGTTTAGGTTTGATGCCTTGTAAGGGCATGGAATATTCCTTTCTAGATCCATGTCCTCTTAAATTTTGCCTTTAATTGCATTGCCTACCCTTATAACCTGTTGTGATTTACCCTCTGTGTTTTAAAATGCCCTGCTGGTTTTTGTTTTCCATGTAGATATGGCATAAATCAGCAAGGAAAAATAGGATATGCTTTCCTTTTCCCTGGGAATTTCAGATACTATCATTGTCTTTTAGGAATTTCATTTCTTTTAGTAAAGTAATGCAACTTGCCCAGAATCCCTTGTCTATTTTTCTTTGTCAGTCTTCATAAAAATTGTATAGAGGATGATCATTAGAATTGATCGGCTGTGGTTTGATCTTTACGTGACATTACCTTAGGAGCTCATAATGCTTGTACTTACATTCGAAGGCAGTTATTCCTTGTTGCGTGTAGGTGCTTTGAGGGAAAAATAACACCTTAGGATTGCATTTTGGGACTTCTTAGTCCTGTTCGGAAATGTGATATGCCCTTTATTTTAGGTTGTACACTTAAAATGGAGCTTTGGAGCCAGGCTAGCATATCAAAAAAATGCCCCTGTCACAAAAAGTAAAGTTTAGCATCAATCTGAATGTTACATCGAATCCATTAGTTAGGCAAGTGGCCCTCTTCTGTTTTCAGACAGGGTGCTTTTTACTGGTTATGAATAGCTGTGTGACTAGTCAAGGTTCTGTCTTTTTGAGGATCAAAATTTGTTTTGAAGAAAATGTTGGATAATTTCTTTTAGATTAGCAAAGACTTCAGAATCTATTCCTTTTAAGTTTATTTTGCTGGCAAGAGACTAGAACATGAAACCCTAGCATTTCTCATCACCTGTTTCATTCCCGTGAAGCAAGATTGAGTGGCCTTGTCTCCTTTCCAAGTATGAAGCATGCACTGACCTGTCACGTTTGATTATTATTTTGTACTTACTTTTTAAGGGGCATCGGAGGCTCTCAAATGGCTGCTGATGGGCTGAAAGCCTTTAGGAGCCTTAAATTTCAGAGATGGCAGATCATATATGTGCCTCATATGCTGTTAACTTCAGCGCCATCAGGAAATGCTGAAGTTGAAAAAGCATGCTTTTGGTTAATTTTCACTTCTGACCATATTGAGAATAGTGTGGCTTCATGGAAAGGGAAACAAACCAAGAATGTGAGGACTGGGGTTGATTTCAGGTCTTTCACCAAGAACTGTGTTACTATGGTCAGGTCATTTCACCTGTCTGTGCCTCACTTCTGAGGAGGCCAAACCGTGTGCGAGGTGAGAAGAGGAGCTCTGAAATTAAAATTGTAGCTTTATCAATCACTAGCTGTAAAATAGTATCCGCCTCATATAGAGTTGTTATGAGGATTGTTTCATCTTACTCATTCAAAAGACAGATATTGAATATCTATCGTGTTCTAGGAGCTGAGGATACAGCAATGAATTAGATACAAATAACAAATACATATAAATATGTGTAGTGTTTATGTAGGGAGATCTCGTGAGGTGGTGAAATGTGTTGAAGTCGATGGCCGGTGGAAATGAAGGGTGTGTAATGACTTTAGATGGGGGAACGTGGATGGTCACATCAAAACTGAGAAGGTAACATGCTAAATTCTGAATGACAAAAAAAACCAGAACACAAGAAGAACAAGTGTGTGAGCCCAGAAGGGACACAGCGCTCAGCATGTCTGAGAAGCAGGAACAAGAAGAGTGTGGCTAGACCTCAGAGAGCAGGGGCTGGGGTCAGGTTAGCCTGAGATAGGAGACGCAAAGGATGTAAATAGCTGCTTTGTGTGCCTGGCACATGGTTCATGGTGCCTGGTTCAATAAATGTTAGCAAATTAGCAGTTATTATCCTTCTCTCAAAAGGATATCAGAAGAAAATGCTTCTAGTAATTTAATATTTTATTTATTTATTTATTTATATT
This sequence comes from Cacajao melanocephalus, assembly GCA_963573385.1. Classification (NCBI taxonomy): domain Eukaryota; kingdom Metazoa; phylum Chordata; class Mammalia; order Primates; family Pitheciidae; genus Cacajao; species Cacajao melanocephalus. The sequence goes on along the minus strand of CAUYLG010072871.1, from coordinate 30,583 downwards.
TTTATTGTTATTATACTTTAAGTTCTGGGGTACATGTGTAGAGCATGCAGGTTTGTTACATAGGTATACATGTGCTGTGGTGATTTGCTGCATCCATCCCCCGTCATCTACTTTAGGTACTTCTCCTAATGTTATCCCTCCCCAGTCCCCCACCCCCTGCTATTCCTCCCCTAACTCCCCCAACCCCTGAAAGACCCCAGTGTGTGATGTTCCCCTTCCTGTGTCCATGTCTTCTCATTGTTCAACACTCACGAGTAAGAAAATGCGGTGTTTGGTTTTCTGTTCTTGTGTCAGTTTGCTGAGAATGATGGTTTCCAGCTTCATCCATGTCCCTGCAAAGCACATGAACTTAAATTTAATAGTGGCCTCTGGAGAACACATGTAGCATCGCTTGGGACACGACTTTTATTAGATGATGATGAGATGGGCATTTGAGTTTTTACTATGACCACTTGGAGGAAATTTTTTGAACACCTGTCTTTGCCTTTTTCGTTTAAACCACTGCTTTCTTATCTCTACTAATCTTTCTTGTTTTGGTTTATCTCCCTAATGTTCCTGTTATTTCCAAATTTATATCCTTATGTTAATGCATTCCTGCTTTCAAACTCTACATACATCAGAATTTGTCAGAAAAATGATGCTATCCCATCAGATAAATAATGAAATATATGCTATCAGAAGTAAATCAGAAGCTATTACCCTAGAAAAATGTTAGGAAATGTTCACTATATTTACAAGTATTTCTAAAGAGACATCAGAAGTATTTTCAACTTTCTAGGACAATAAATTTAATTAATAGAACAGACTGTCATTTTTGTTTTTACTTCTTATTTCTATTTGGTGAATTGGTTGAGGGGCAAAAAATGAAGAAATTAGCAATATTGCTTCTTTTAAATTAGAGATCTTAGTAGCAATTTTTAAATCAATTTCTTCTGGAAAGCCCTTTCCTAAAAAGCAAAACAGAAGCTTTTTTTCCTTTGGCCTTTTCCTCTGATAGATAAAATTAATGATCAGGTAAAGATCAGGGACTAAGGGGGATAGCAAGCTGCTGTCTTAAAGGATGGTGGGGATTAGTAGGGGCTAATTGTTTGGTGGTGGCGTGGTGCAAAGGTGCCCCAAATCCCCTGAGCTGTGAGCTTGTCCTCACTTCTGATAGTAACTTTGAATTCAAGAAGTTCCCAAATTTTCCTCAGTTTTGATAATTTGTGAAAAGGACTTACAAACATTGTTGGAAGCTGTTATACTCACAGTTCATGTTATTTACAGGGAAGGGATCCATACTAAAATGAGCCAGAGGAAGACACACATAGGGCAGAGTCTGGAAGGTTTCAAATGCACGGATTTTGTTGTCCACAGGACATTGACCCTCCCGGTATTGATGTGTGACAGTACTCAAGGAGTATGTTAGCCAACCAGGGGAGCTCACTGAGCCTCAGTGTCTAGAGTTTTTATTGAGACCTTATTACGCAGGCATGACTGACCAGTTGCTCATATGGGTGAGCTCAGTCTCCACATCATCTGATACCACGTGACCCAAGTCCCTCACCCTTCATCACATGGGTTAGTCTGTCTGATGTGGCCAGTTTCCAACCCAAGACTATTGGGTGTGGCTGGTCTCACCCTAAGATTTAGTGTGGCCAGCCCCCACCCTAAACAAAGACATTTCAATCAGCTGTGGCATAGATTACCTCCTAGAAGCTGAGGGCAAAGATCATACCTAGAGCAAGACCAAATTTTTTACATAAAGGGTGAGAGAGTATCCCTGCATGGACTGTGGAATCCATTATTCTAGAGTGTGTGTTTTACATTCTGCAATGCTGCGTGAACTTGCTCATGACGACTAACCACTCTTAGGCTCAGCATTTGTCTTCTGTTGGGAATAATTATGGCTTTACCTCACAGAATATTCTGAGGATTAATGAACAGATTTGGGCATATAGAATTTACTTTAGAATTTCAGCTTTAGCAGCTGCTATTTGTATCATTTCAATGATTTTAATCATATTGTTATTTTACTGTTGTTACAGTTATGGTAAGTATTTTTATTAATGTTAACTGCTATTTGAAGTAGCCAAAATGTCAGTTCATTGTTTTAGGGACTTTTTTTGCTGCTTTTTGGTCTCATCTTCTTTGTCTGACTATTCATGGACTCTTTGTCTCTTAGTGTGTTTATTTATTCTCTGAGTTAATAGAAACTCCTCTGCAATTTTGCTGAGCATTCCAAGGAAGATAGGAAAGTAAAGAGCTTTTTATTTTCTGTGTGAATTTGTTTATTTTCAGAAATGCTATGGCAATGATTGTCCAACTACAGTCACATAAGCATTTGGTGATGGCGTTATCTCGTTCTTTTTTAAATTCATTGTACAAGAGAGAGATTTGTTCTTTTGTCTGTATGTAGAAATTCTCCTCAGAGCATGTTCAAACTCTTTTAGGCAAAGTAGAAACATCTTTGAAAAGACAATTTGTTCAGTGCTGTATCCTTCTCTTCAATTTGCTGGTGATAAAATGGACATCCCACCAAATATTGAGTGGTTTTAATTCCAAATGGCAATATAACATTGTGAAGCTTAAGGTTTGCATGCCAAGTAGATTTTATGAAAATACTCAGGTGTTCAATTAGTTCCAGATTCACCTTTAGTTTGGCAAAGAGGCTATGACAAAAAAGACTTGGTGTAATAATTTATTCACAATCTACACTTACGTATAGTTTATTGTTATAAAAGGTAATTACTGCAGTATGAAGTGATCTTAATATGGCAATATTTTTCATACCAACATTAGTTCTCAAAGAGGTGTTAGTATGCTGCTGAGTGGTTTAATTGATTCCCTTTAACAAAACAATGCCCACAGAGCATTTTACTTTATAGACAAATGGAGCATTACTGGATTTTTACTAGTTGCTTGTTTTCTTCAATACTGGAATGTAGCTTTTTATCATACCTTTAACTGATTATTATTTTTTGGATGTCTCCCACCCATATAGGTGAGCTTCTCCTACAAGGCCCTGTGTTTATCAAAGAACCTAGCAACAGCATTTTCCCCGTGGGTTCAGAAGATAAAAAAATAACTTTAAATTGTGAAGCAAGAGGCAATCCGTCACCTCATTACAGGTACAGGGAAAAGTTGGAAAATTCTAATAAAAACAAACACACTTATATGGTGACTGTGAATTTTTTTTGCTTCAATATATTTATGCCGTCAGTAAGAAAAAAATTAATGAAGCTGTAGTTGTATATTTAACAGTTTCAGTATATGAACATTTAAATATATATATGTATATATATACTATATTTGATTTGTTATTGTTCTTGGTAGAATGCCTTAAACAAGTAATGTCTTTTCATTGATTTATATTGCAATTGAATTTATAAACTTGGATTTACAGGTGCTTGTCAAGAACACATTTATTGTGGGGATGAAATTAAGTGTGTTTTAAAGTTAATTTGAAATCATAGTTAAAAAAAATACTTCTGTGTCCCACTTCTGTTCATTTACCATTTTACTGGATATGTGCTTGGAGGTTCAATAAGTATGGAAAAATAAAACATATTTTTACCAAAGTCATGTTAATGATTCTTGAAGAGAAAATATATTTCATTTATTAGATGTATGTCAAGCTTAAAGTCTACATTTTTAATATTATATAAACAATTCCTCTTTGCTGAAGAATTTCAAACATCATGGAAAGGTATAAGGAAAAAAGAAAAAAAAAATCTATACTCCCACCACCTTAAGTTAAAATTATTGATATTTTGGGGATGATAGTGGATTATTTGGATGAGATGGGTATTTATATTATTAAATAACCCAGGATAATCATTTTACTCTTAGGGGTGCTTGGGAGACCCACTTTCATGAAGAGATAAATTATTTATAAATTACATGCTGCATTCTTATAAGTGGTTGCAAGAAACTACTCAAGACACCTTTAAAACAACACGCTCTTTCATGCAATGTGAACATCTACTACGAAAACCCTGTTCACACTATTGGTTTGCTTGAGAAAACCTTTTCTATAATCTGGAGAACAAGCAAATTTCAGCCAGTATTAATACAATTTTAAATGTTTAGAGTTGTAATTTAGATCTTATTGAACCTCTGTTTTTCTCTTAAACTATGTAAATAATTAAAGTCAATAGTCATTGGTAAATTGGGTCAGGATTGGAGTAGAAGGTAGTCTTTTGTATTTTTGCATCTGGGAGCAATCAAAATCAGTCTCTTTCAACAATATTTAACAACATATTTTTTGAGGCCTTATCGTATACTTCAACGAAATAAACATTATAATTCCAGATTACTGGTTAGAATAGGCAAAGGTGAGAAAAAGTTTTCTTCTGCCTCTACCTTTTTCTATAGATATAAGAAAATTATTAAATAAAATCATTAAAAAAGCAAGAAACTATTTTATGAACTAGTTCCTTTAATCAGACATAAGCATATGTAACATCTGGAAATATTTTCTTCTTTTGGGGAGAGTTGAATGGATCAGCTTAACAAGATATTATCCTGAAAATTTTTTTTTCCAGCATTTTTGTAAGGCATTCTAACACCTTTTAAAGGCATCTGTTTGTTTCTCCCTGAAATGAAAGATTATTCTCACAGATATCGTTGCAAATAAGATAAAGCAGCCATGTGAATGACTCATGTGTGGGCTGTTTTTCTGTTGTCAGTAAAGTTGTATTTCTTGGTGTTTATCTTATGAATAATTTGGTCATAAATTTGTTCAGCTGAAAAATTGTCAAGATATAAGATTTAGTCATATAGGAATGTATTTCTAAATGAATGGATTAATTTATGTTTGCATAGTTTTGTCAAATAGCCAAATGTCTTGAGCTTAGGTATTCAAAATAACCTTGTATAGTAATTATGTTTTTATATACTAGGTATCGTAATGCCATGGAGTCTGTATTTAAATATACTGGTAACATATAAAACGTTGATAAAGAAGTTTCACTGTATAATGATTCTCATTTTATTTTACATCCTGGGATATCATCCTGGCATTTATATGTTGCAATTTAAACAAAATCTGTAACTGAGACTAGGAGATGTGTGATTTGGGTTGATGTATTAGTTTTAGGTTTGATAAAGGAAGAAATTTAACATGTTTGATACTGTTTGACAATTTTGGTTGGTAGCCAAATAGAGCAGATAATTTCATTATAACTTTAAAGATTTTCTAAAGTTAAGATTTCTAACTAATATAAGATTCCACTTAAGCTAAAGGTTTATGACCACTAGAAATTGAGACATAGAAAAGCACAAGGGAAGCTCTTTCACTCTAAGAAATATCAGACTTTGTTTTAACCAGAAACAACCTATTGTTATTCATGTCATCTGAATAAGAAATAGATTGTGCCACTGCAGTAAATGGAGTTTGGAATAATGTGAGTTGTAATGACAAATTTATCTTTTTAGATGACACCTTTATTTTTGGCCTTATTTTTTCCCTACCTTTTAACTTTAATATTCAAGTAGGTAATATTTCACATTATGCTTTAAAATGGTCCAGAATAAAATATGCTTGCTTATTCTTAATTTTCATTGTCTTTCAAAAATCACAAATAAATGCCATCAATATATAATGACATTGAGGACATAAAAAGGAAGAATATGGTGCATTTTTTTACTTGAAGTCAGAGAAAGGATTTTTTTTAAAACATATATAATGATAAATATAAACAGATAGATAGAGAGGCAGCCAAGGAGGAATATTAAAGAGTCATGTGAAACCACTTGTTAAAAGCAATGCAAACATGTTTCTAAAAATTCAGAATAAAGTTAAAGAATCTTGTAAAAGAATGTCCTTTGAAAGCCCAAAGCCTGCCTTATAGACTGATGCCAACTTGTCTGAAGAGTGATCTTGTCTTTGTTTTTATGCCATTGGGTAAAAAGAACTCTTAATTGGCCATATTAAAAATCCAAAAGTTCAGAAATTCTCAAGAGAAATTACTTGTCTTAGGGTTTAATTGAGAATTTTATTCTTTTTTTTTTTTTTGCATTTCCCTGCCTAAGCCCCAAAGCCTATATTTAAAGGTTAATTAGTATTCAGTCTCATTGTAATTGCTGATAGTGCTGAAAGAGGTTACCCTGAGGAAGTATTAATACTTTTTCTAAATGATAAAGATTTCTTCTACTTTTTATGGGGTTAGAAATGTCCAACTAACTAATGCGAAGATGAAAGACCACAAATAGGAGAATCCCTGGCTGCTGCTGCTGATGCTATTTAAAGGGGCCACATGTTTCGGTGAGATTGGGGTAAAATAGGTACATGACAACAGGGACGAGGCAAGTAACATTGAAAGAGGAAGGCCTGCCTGAAGAACATACAGATATATTGAGTAATGGCTGGAAACTGTTCATCATTCAGCCCTAAGCCTATCATTACATGATTACAGCTGCTTCTTAGTACTGACCGATTGTTACCATCTAGGATCTTGTAAAGAATGGCCAGTATGACCAAAGCTTTTAAAGAGAGTTTTAAAATTTAGATATTTTCATTTTGGAATCACTCTAATTTTAGTGTTAACTGTTTTTCTTTTAAAACATAATGCTGACCAAAGAAGCTGAGTCTTAAGTCTGAATGTGGCCCATGTGGGCTTTGTGTTTCCAATTCATAGTCCAGCTCAGGACTTAGAGGTGTGCTCCCCAGTGTGGCAGCCGGTGACCACATGTGGCCCTTGAAATTTAAATCAATTAAGTTAAATTCAAAATTCCGTTGTTCAGTCACAGCAGCTTCATTTTAAGAGCTTGGTAGTCACATGTGGCTAGTTGCTACCGTATTTGACAGTACAGATGAACATGTCCAGACTTGCAGAGTGTTTCAGGTTGACTCCTGGACCCACAACTCTTTTCTATAAATGCTCCTTCATTTTTCTCTCTTTATAAGTAAGTAAACAGAACATTATTCTCTTTCAGCCCTATGGGAAGAGGTAAACAATTTTAATACATAGAGTGTAAGGAATCTTGGATACAGAAGTTCTAAGGGCTAAACATCATTGCAAAGTGGAGGTCTTTCCTGGCCACAGTGGCCCTTAAACATGATGCTCTGTAATGGAGTCAAATCCTGCCCATTTAAAATTTACTGATAGTCAACTAAATGCATTCAGTATGAGAAAGAAAGGGGAAAATAAAATAATACACTAATTTCTGCTAACCATTTATTCAAGGGTGGATGTAAGGAAGGGAAGTCGGAGTTTATTTTGTCTATATATTGACACATAGTAATATATACCTAGGCACACAGAGTACTGTACATAGTACGGTATTTGGCTATGTATATGCTGTGTGTATGCTATCAGTTCTATATACTATTCCATTTTTAGAATATATAGTACATATATGTGCTATATGCTACATAGTCTATATAATATAAAATATATGACATGTTTTTAAGCATAATTTTGATTATATGCAATTTGTCCCTTACATATTTCTTACTGCTACGTAATATCTGATATCACTGTTATTTTCCTTTTATGCCTCAAGGCAAGACGAGTTATTGCTCCTCTAAATTATTTTGGCACTTAAAGAAATGACATCCTTTTTGTCAGATTTCTAAGTCTAGTTCTCTGTGTTAATCCTCAAGTTCAACTCCTTTCTACATCCTGGCTTCTCCAGCTGGTGAGCTCTGGTCCCCACACCCACAATCAGTCAGTAAGAGTAATGAAATAGCCACATGTTGGAGTAATGACAAAACATAATCACTAAAAAATATCTATAGTGCCTGAGGCAAACAGACATAGATAACATCTCTTACAGGGCAATTTAAACTTGGTTGCACTATCATCTCTCCCAGGAAGCCTTCTTGACATCCTTAGTACTGGATTCTGTGCTCAAACAATGTGCCCAACCATTGCATTACCTGTATGATAAAGCTCGTCAAAATGAAGTCATATTGCCCTGGTAGGCTGTAACTCCTTTAAAGGTGAAGACATTGTGTTCTTCATTCTTACATTCCAAATGCCTAGCGAAATAGTGAATGCTGAATTGGTGGCATGAAAAAAGTGGTATAAACTTAATAAGGGGGAAAACAAATAATAAAATTTGGGATTGTGTTATATTTCTGGAGTCAAGAATGTCATGAAGGATCACAGGGTCCTAATAGTTTATTCTATAAGATATTTTAAAATTTGTATATGAGTCTTAACTTTTGGCTCCATTTTAAGACATATTGCCTTGAGGTGACAAAGACGGCTGCCTGGAACTCCAGGCTACTCATATCTTCTGCAAAATGTCAACTTGAAGAGTAGAATGTCTTTCTCATAAACGTCATCAAAACTTCCAAATGGTGTCAGAAACGTATGAAATAAAAATGAAGCTAATCCTGTCAGTAGTTAATAGCCAGTAGAAGCTAATACCCAGTAGAGACACAAAGGTTAGATTTTAGATGTTAAAGGTGATAGTATAACAAAATCACATATTTTTTTTTTTTTGTTTCTCTTTCTTATGTTTTTTCAGTGGGGCAAGGAGAAAGGATGTACACGTACTGATCAAACACAAGTTGGGTCACATTCACATTCTTATCCAATAATAAGATTCAGACACAGAATATCTGACTGGCTAGGCCAGGGTCATGTGAGGAGGGCTTCTTTAAAGGAGAATGGAGGAGCTGGTACCAGGAAAAGCTAAGATGGATGCAGGGAAGGCAATAAGGAAAAACATCTGTAACACTCCATTGAATAATTTTAAGATAATCCCTGATTGATATGAACCAGGTTATAACCATGTAAAGTGAACAGTTGTTTTTAATCCCAGTAGAGCTCTCTAATCTGTTTTATGTTTTTATGTATGTTCAAAATTTATCAATGAGTGAGAAATGGGAATCTATATCATAAAACACATTTTAAACATTCAATTAAAAAAAACCAGCATCGCAACTTTAACTCATTTAGATCTTTAGCAATTATTGCTGAAGTCTAACTAGTTATTTTTGGATAAAGTATTGAATATGCAAATTCAGACATTCATTCTTTCAAAGGCTGCAATTATTCTCATCACTTCAGTAAACATATTAACAAACATTGCATTTGAACACAAACGCGTTTGCCTATTAACTTGAAAGCTGCATCTAAAACCACAAATTGCTTCTGTGATTAAATTTCTAATTTTCCTGTCAAACCCCAAATAAAGTATTGCCTGTTGATTTAACGAGTGTTTAGTGTGGGCATATTTCCTAAGCCCAAATCCCAGCCCCTCCCAATGTTTTAGGAAGTTATTTTGTTCTTTTCACATTGGTTTATGTTGAGGTTTAAAATACAGTTTACATTGAGGTTTAAAATAAACTTGTTTTTCTCCAGAATGTTGTTTATATGTCCATTGTCCAGACCAGATTTTGTGTGACGGAGTACATATTTGAAAGACAATAGCTTTATATAATCAACTGTGAGGTGAATTTTATTTGGGAATTAATTTTGAAACCACAGGAAGTCATTTATTTTTAGTTTTGTTAGCTTCAATTTCAAGTTGTGATATTGTCTAACCTTATTAGCGGGTTCAAATGGAGGACACATTTAGAGCCTGTTGCCTTAAATTATGCCAATGATAAATAGATCTGTGTTTATATTCATTATTGTTATTCCATACTAGTGTGGTTTTGTGGAAAAGGTTGCCATTTCTGATAATAACTAATATGTTAAATAACAATTACTAGTAAGGCAAAGGAAAATAACGATGCATTAATTCCCTATCTTTAAGATTGTTTATCGACAATATGGATGACCATAGTCAATGAAGACTATGTGGAGGTTAGTTATGGCTAGGGTAGAGAATAGAATTAGATTACTTTATTCAAGAAACTTCTGTTAGTTCCTGTCATGTACGAAGTATGGTGCCTGATGGTAGAATTTCAACAGTGATTGAAATAGTCATTATCCAGTGGAGCTTACATTACTTTGAAAAGCGCCCTTTGACCCTTAGAATTTAGGCTTTTTTGCTGATTTAACTCATTGTTACACAAATTTGTGTTTGCACACACATACATATTCATTCCCTTTCTCTCTCATAGTCTGTTCTTTGTATTAGAAAGCAGTGATTTTTATACCCTCAGCCATTGATGTTTTAGTTTATTTCCTGAAATTAACAAAGTTTTCCTCATTTAGAAGTAATAACTACCAGTTTTGAAATGTCTCCTATGTCAGGTACATTATGCTTTCTATTCAAGAATCAAAAATTGTTGGCCTCAGGGTATGCAGCTGTTTTAAAGAAATTGTATTCAAATTCATTTTTAGGTGGAAATCTGCCTTAGACTCCATCATTATGTTTTATTAGGCTTGGTCCAATTCTCTCAGACACTGCCTTTTTTAGCCAGTGTCCCTGTTGTGTGTAGAGAATGCAACAAAGATTTAGAAGAAGGGGACTGATCAGAGGTATACTACCTTAAGTAGGCCAGTAACCCATGACTTCTAATTGCAGTACTCAAATATTTATCTCTAATTATTGACAGAGATACAAGTTCACAGAGAACCTTCACACTAACCAGTTTAAGAGGTTGAGAGCTCATTGAAAATTACTCCATTTGTGAAATATATATAATAAACCATTTCTCACTTGTGATTCTAAAAGCAAATTCTAATTTGTGTAGAATGGGTGTTTGAACACTGAAGGCTGACACTGAACTTATAGGATCATTCCAGAGTGTTACAACATGATGATTATGCAAAGGTGTTGAATCTTTTGACATTTACCACTAAGCTAAAGCTACAAGGCTAGTCTGCTTCTGGAGCACGATGTAAATGTTATATGATTGAAATGCTGTTATATATAGCCCCAAGAGACATGAGGTTGTCTTGTTCTTTTCCTCCAGATCAATGCATTAAGCCTTTTGGAATGGGATTTGGGTATGCAAATATACTTTTATGAAGTTTTAAATAATTTCCGTATTTCAGAAAGATTTCATTCTGATACTTAGAGTTCCTGGTGAACTTTTAAATTCTTTGGTAAAAGTAGAAATTTGTAACTTTTACAAAGGATTATGAACATGCAGAACCAAAAGGCAATGTTCGCTACTAAATGCTTCCCAAATTCATGACCCGAGTGCCATTTATCTGTCATACTTTACTCCTGAGTGTTGTGTTCATGAAGCCCAGATAGTTGGATTACAGTTTCTTGTAAAGAAAATGAGTCTAATTTGAAGATTTATTGGACACATACTTTGTAAAGGAGGAGCTGAACATGTGTATGCCTTCAGGTTTTTTTGTTTTGTTTTTTTGTTTTAATTGAGACAGGGTCTGGCTCTATTGCCAGGGCTTGAGTGCAGTGGCGCCATCTCAGCTGGCAGCAACCTCCACCTCCCAGGCTCAAGCCCTCTCACCTTAGCCTCCTGAGTAGCTTGGACTGTAGGTGCACGCTGTCACACCTGGCTAATTTTTACATTTTTTTGTAAGGATGAGGTTTCACCATGTTGCTCAGGCTGGTCTTAAACTACTGGTTTGAAGAGGTCTTCCCAGCTGGGCCTCCTAAAGTAGTAGAATTATAAGCATGAGCCACTGTGCCTGGCCCTTATTATTCGTTTCCTATACAAATGATAGTATTAGACATACTTAGAAATCAGTCCCAAATATGAGTATGTTGCCTTAAGAACTTAGGTATACTTAGGAACTTAGTTATTTTTTCTCTCAGGATAAAATATTAATAACTATTGGCAGCTTAGGTCCAGAGATTACTTGCACATTTCAGAGTTTAAACAAAGACAACCTTTTTGAATTCACATATTTTCAGCAAGAGGAAAAACAATCAATGTTTAATAAGGTATTGAGAAATTTTATATCACCTGGGGTGAGTTCCATTTAATGATGAACAGTATTAGGCAGGAGAAAAATAATTATATTGCTTTGTTAAAAGAAAATTAACATTCTTCTGATTATGGCAAGTATATTTTAGCTCTAAAGAGTTTGCTAACACAGATGCGCTAATATTTTGGACCATATTTAAAAATGGAGGAACGTATTTTAGAAAGAATAGTCTTTGCCTTTTCACATAGTGAAATAATCTAGGGATTGTGTGTGTGTGATAAAGACTGAAATAAAATGAGAAACATTTGTATATAATGGAACAAATCTTTTCCATTTTTATTCTTTAGTCAAAACTTAAGGATGATAGCTTTTAGATCTTAGACACCTAATGAAATAAAGTATACTCCAGCATACTTTATGGTTTCTTAAATCTTTTTAGCTGTTAAATACGCAGGAATAAGTGCTTCTCCATATTTTATTTATCTTTACAGTTTTCCACATAGCCACTGTACCTTGATTATTCATCGGCTCAACACAAAAACACAATTTTCAAATGAAGCCATCAGGCCTGCTTAGTCAGGCCATAAACATTCTAAGTCCTGAGCTAAACAGTGTTTTATTCATATACAAACTGCTCTTCTTAGGTGAGGAAAACACAAATGCCCTTTGTCATGAGAGTCTTCCATTCAGAGGTGTTTGAAATTGATGATACCTTTCCTGATTTGTGTTTAGAGGAGGTTTTTCCCCTGTAAGCATTTAGTCACTTAGTGACTGAGAAATCTTTTACAGTTTAAAAATTAAACCCACCCATTCTTGATTTACTGTCAGGTGTATTCTTTAAAAGGGTCAGTATGTGTTCTCATCCCACGTATTGCTGACTTCTCAGGGAAGGTACCAATGTAGTTCAACCATATGTGAAAGACATAGTCCGTTCCATGTAAAAGGAGAGGACTAAAAGCATTGAATCAAACATAGAACCAACATGTGCTTGATGAGAATGGAATAAAAGAGAAGCAGAGAGGACAGATGAGCTTGCAGCCATTGATGGGAGGCCTCTTCTCATACTAACCATGGCATTTGCACATTTGTTGAATCCCTACCCAGTGGAAGCACTGAGCTGAGAGCTTTGCATACATTGTCTGAATAAATTGAAGAGCAATCCTATGAGATAAATGGCATTTTCTCCATTTTGTATGTTAAAAGCTTAGGTTCAGAGGTGTTAGGTAGTTTGCCATGGTCATGCCGTAGGTGACGGATGAGTCCAACAGATAAACCAATGAGCAGTTGGTTCCGAATCCAATTTGTTTTCATTACGTTTTTGCTTGAAAGGCATGGCTAAGGCCTGGGTATTAGACACAAGGGTAGGGGTGGGAACAGAAACTAGGAAACTAGGGAAAAAAAATACCTATAAATATGTGAGCTTCATGAAGTCAGGGACCTTTTACCACAACTTCAGAACATAGAAAATTGCCTGACATAGACACTTTGTAAATGTTTTTTTTACTGACCAAGAAGAAGAGAGGGAGGGAGAAAGGGAAGAAAGGAAAGAAGGAAGGAAGAAAGGGAGGGAGGGAGGGAGGAAGGAAGGAAGGAAGGAAGGAAAGAAGGAAGGAAGGAAGGAAGGAAGGAAGGAAGGGCTTTCTAATCAGTTGTTGAATATGAAATGGGCTAAATTAAAAGGGAGCAATTATTTTCTGCTTATGTTTACTGAATGTATATATTAAACACTGGGAAATCTTATTAAGGTGTAGATTCTGATTCAGGATGTGGGCTAGGGCCCTAGATTCTGTATTTCCAACAGGCTTTCATGTGGTGATGATGCTGCCCTGCAGACCATATTGTGTTTCAGAGTATTCGTAAAGAGTGTGAATGGACACTTTTCCTTTATTTTGCTTGCTTTTCTGAATTTCTAGAGTTCTGAGACTTGGGATGGAATAAGATGAAAGGTTTATGAGTGCTCCCAGTTCAAATTCAAACCTTAAGGGTACACTTAAAGTCAAAATAAGACATGGTAACGCAAAATGTTCATGCAGATATGGACTTGCCTTGGGAAGGATCATAAGAGTTACTTTATAAGTAAACCAAACAAAAACCAACAGCAGAAGTCTGCCATATATGAAAAAGATGTTATTGCTTTTTCTTTCTAATTTTGCTCCAGTTCAAAAGAGAAGAGTTGGGACCTCCAGTTTGTTCTCTTAATTTCTTTGGGTCTTTTTATTAAAAGTGTTGCTTTAAGAACTGATAAATTCATATGTGAAGGAAAAAAGAACAAGTGAGAAAGCTTTGATTTATAAAATTAGCAAATGATAAAATATTACTTTGAGCAGTACAGATTAAACTTATAAACTCACCCCTTTTCTTTACTACTCAGCCATTTAAACTTCATTATGCATTATTTCAGAAATAGAAAATGATATAGACATACAATAGGGCATAATGATGAACATGCATGTAATTATTAATTTAAGAAAGAAAGCCAAAAATGCTAAATTTCCCAGTGTAGGCTCCCTAAGGACATCCCACTCTCTTTCCATGAGAGATTTAAAATATCTTAAAGTTGAGGTTTATAATTTTCAGACCTTTTAAAATACACTTAGTATATAATTAATAATTATTTATTATTGTATTATGCTGTATAATTATACAGGGTATTATAATTATGTAAATAATTATAATAATATATGTGTATATTAAAAGGTCTGAAAATTATAAACCTCAATTATGTTTTAAAACTTCACGTAAATGACATCTAACTGCATTTTAAAATTTGTCTTGTTATGTACTATTGCTTGAGTTATCCATGTTTATAAAAGAGACCCATTTTCACAGTTGTATGATATTCCATTTAACTTTATGCACTTCTATTCGAGATGACGTTCACATTTCATCTTTTTATATGTCTTCACAAAATATATGCAGGTCAAATATTTCCTATATTAAGGCAACAATGTTTAGATGGCCCATTACATCATTGAAGAACTCTGTGCTAGAATTCAAGTAGATGCCACTCCCGATCCCTCCAATTAGTAGTTTTGGGGTCAGTTGTCAACTTACACCATTGCTTTATTAAAATCATCATCTATAAAATAGTCATTATATTACTCTTTTTTTCCAAATTATTATAAGGAATAATTGATATGACCATTGTTATAACATGCTGCAATTTACAGAACTGATCGTGGTGTCATTTTATTATAAAAATTGGGTCATCTCGGAGGTTGGTGCCTGTTTTTTGCGGTAATATGTTCTTGATATTGTGAGATACGGTTGAGTTTTTAAAGGTGAAGTTCTTTGATGTGTCAAGCGTACTTATTGTTTAAAAACTTTCAGCTTGAAAATTCTTATTTAAAAAGCTACTTCTCCCTTCGTTTTTCTTTAGGCTTCCCATTGATAAATATGGCTCTGGGGTTAGTGCCTTTACTTTTTCCAACCCCCTGGGTGGTGTTTACGGTCTTTTACCACAATGTACCATTTTGTAAAGTGCACTGTGACGACTTAGAAAAGTGGAGAATGCCTCGGGGACAGGTCTTTACCCGGACAAATTGAAATGGATAGTAGAGCACTTATCCAATTAATTTATTAAATGTGCTCAGTCAATCTGGATAAATCAAAGAAATGTGCTGTTTTCTTCCTTCATTGTCAGCAGGAGCTTGGCCTAAAGTATCTGAGCTAATTACCTCAACTTTCTACTTCATCTTTGCCTATACAGACCTAGCCTAATTTTTCCCCTAGTGAACAAATAAAATCATTCCCACCTCCTAAGAAACCTTTAAAAACCTTTAACTCCTAGATGCTACTTTGTTGTACTTTCTACTGTACTTTAACTTTTTGTTTCTGATAAATACTTGGGCATATTTAATCTTCAGTTATGTAACATTTGAATAATATATGTATCACTTTTTACTTATATGAGGGAAAATGTTTAAAGTAGATTTTTTAATCAAGATCCTTCTTTTAAGTTTAAAGATACTAAGGAGGGAAAACCTTGATATTGTTTTACAGATGGCAGCTGAATGGAAGTGATATAGATACGAATGTGGAACATCGTTATAAGTTGAATGGTGGAAATCTTGTGGTTATTAACCCCAACAGAAATTGGGATGCAGGAACTTACCAGTGTTTTGCAACAAATTCACTTGGAACGATTGTCAGCAGAGAAGCCAAACTTCAGTTTGCCTGTAAGTTTATGTTCACATGTCTAACAAATTCAGCATTAGAAAATATATAACTTAATTTGTGTGGTCATTTTGGATTTCAGAAATAAGATGTGGATTTTATTCTATAGATTGAGAAAACAATTCAGTATGATTTTTTGGACACCTTGTAGTATTCAAATCAGAGCTTAAAAATGTGTGTGTGTGTATGTGTGTGTTTTTGTATGTGTGTGTGTGTGTATGTGTGTATGCAGGTGTCCATGTGTACATGTAGGGGTGTGTGTGTGTATGTGTGTGTGTGTGTGCTGTTTTACTGTTTCACAAGGATTCTGTTTAAGGAACAGAAAAGAATGCAGTTGATAATTTTTTTATTGAGCAGCTACTATGTGCATTGTACTATGAAAGAAATATGAAGGAATTGTCAGAAATGGCCCTTGCTTTTGAAGAACATTTAGAAAATTCCATCTGACAAACCTGAAAATATTAAGGAACAAAGGCAGTGAGAACAAGAAGAAATTAACATACGCGGTGACATGTTCTTGACCCCGCTGGGGTCCTGTCACAGATACCCTTACAGATTACCCTCAGCACAGCTCCCACTGAGGCCTGGGATCTGGAAGCCATTTTGTACCATGTTATTTAGACTTGAGTGGATACATAGCCCAACCTGGGAAAGTCACATGCTTTCTCTAGGAGATTTGGACTTGGACCCAGAGGCCAAATTTATTTTTTATCTTTGCTTATTTTCTCTTTTTTATTTCTTTTTACTAGTATCTCTTTATTATAGTTTTGTATTTTGTACGTAATGCATATTATGATTACCTTGCTTCTAAGATTTTTTTTAGTTATTTACACCTAAATAATTCTGAAATTGAAATGCATATGTTCTTATAATGAGGTAGTATTCTCTCTGTTTTCTCCATAAACTTTTATTAAATTAATGATGGGTCATTTAATGCATGGCCTATTCATTGCTTTCTAGTTTAATAATGGCAAGGGTTGGCTTTGCTTGCGCCGTTATATTCTGTGTTCTGTTTTTCATATTTATTTGCTCTTTCGTTTGTTTTCTCTTTACTTTTTTTCCTGTAGGCACAATTTTTTTTTACCTGTTTCTTCCCTGCATATTTTGAAAGCTGTATGTGACGTTTATATCATACAACTAGTTACCTTTAAGTTTACTAAATACTTTGTGTGTATTTCTCCAATAGCCAGAATTTGTTTATTTTTTCAAAGCTTCTCCATTTTAAACAAAGAATTTAGTTTCCTTTTTCCTCTTGCACCATATTTTGCAATATTAGTGTGATTTCCATGGTTATTGATTTAAATTATATTATTTTAATATATATAGGAATATGTGTGTGTGTGTGTGTGTGTGTAATAGTCTTCTTATAGATAATTGTGTATGTGCTTATAATTGTTAACCAGAATTTGCCCAAAATCTATGATGTATCTATGTTTTACCTGGCATTAGTGCCAACTACCAGAACTCTTCTCATTTTTACATTTATATTAAAAAATTCCTCAATAAATTTAAAAACATTTGCAATATTTACTGTTACATTTAAAAAATTCAAGTATGTTTTATGCTTTTTCATTTTAAGGGATGTCATCATATTCGCTTAAATGTGAGGGTATCATTTGGTTAATAATAAATGTTGAGTCTCAGAGCTGTTTAACAGAGAATTCCAAGTGTTTTGCTCTGTTGTCTTCTGAAATTAGTGCTGCTGAAGAGAATAAGGTGGCCAGGCTAATTTCTGGTTTTGGGGAGCTCACCACCACCCCTTGTATTTTGGAGTTCACTTGGTTGTATATAGGAAGATTATTTTTTCTTCCTCTTTGTAGTTTAAAACATATAGATTTTCAGCATATAGCTAAGTTTATTTTAATTTGCTTTGCTTAGAACTTGAAAAATTCTTTTTTTGTACCTATACATTTTATATACAGTTTAGGAGAGTTTCTTCTTATAGAGTTTAGTTTTATGTTCAATTTATTTATATTTTCAAAAGGCATGATCATCTACATTGGATTTCTTTTTTTCTGTCCCATTCTTTGAAATTCTTTTCATCTCAGCCTGTTCTTTCCTATGACTTCTTGTTCCTGATTCATAGGTGCCATATCTTTTTGTATTCTTTTGAAGATATAGTCAGTTTTCTGAAATGCTATTTTTGATCTTAGAGGCAGGGTTTCCTCCACTGCTTCCATTTGGTGTTTCCATTTTTATGCTCAAGTATTTTCAATAGGTTCTAAAACAAATCGTGTCTACACTCAGTCTTTGTCTACAAAGATGGTGCTGGTGGACTACCCAGGTCCCACAGTCTTTGCCCTGTGCAGAGTGGGAGATGAGCAATTCCCAGTCTAATTTCTTGTTTCTAGGAGTCATTCCTCTTATAAAGTGACACATACATTCCTCTAGTGATAGTTTTATGCTATGGATTCTTCATTTCATTTCTGATAACATATGAAGACATGTAATTAACTTACAGGTGTTTCCTCAGTCGGCCCCTCCTGAAAAGTATGACTTGTATGAGGGAAAAAAAAAGTATGACTTGTATGAGAAAATACCTCTAAAATTATCTTGCTTATCTTGCACCTCTTGCAGTCTGCCCTAGTTCCTGGTCAGCACTTTATATAGGCAGAGTGGGGTGAAGTTGTTGAATCAAAGATGGGATTTTACTCTACTTAGGAGCTAGTAAGCTAGTCTGTTACTGTTTCATGGATGCTGGAAGAAGACATGAGACTCCTGGGTCAGTGACTAAGGACTTTATTATTCTTAGTACATAAGCATCATGAAGCTCAGCATGTTTGATTGAGTTCCGCTTAAATCCAAGTCCCACAGAGGGATGCAATAGGGCTAGGGGAGATACTGCACCCATCTGTGAGAAACACTGGGATTAGAGAATCCATCTCTTTTACAGTAAACAGGAAGGAAGCCTGGTCTTTGTCCTAGAGGGAGACATTACCTTATCCCTCCAGGTTGCTTTCTTCAAACACATCCCTGAGATGAGGACATGTCAATGAGCAGTTAGACCATTCATTCCTTTTTGGCACACCCAGCAAAAACTTGCAAGGGAGCCCAGAGTACATAGCAGTTTGCCTCTCCCAACAGAAATTATTTGTTTTCTTTTTTGGTACTGTTCTTAAGTTTCTGAGTTGGGATGCCCATATCAGGATACATAAGGTGAGTGAGGTACAAACTAGTTTCCTACCTTTATTGTAATTCTCCCTTTCATAAAGCAAACTTAAGATGTAACATTGAGTCCCTTGGGTTTCCCCTCAATTTGTCCCCCTCTGCTCTACAAGTTTTATTTGTTCCCTATATATTGACATTTGACTGCTTGGCTGTGTTGTTGTACAGTGAAATTATATTTTTTGTTTTGTTTTGCATTTTTGGTGTTTTTCTAAGTGTTTTATTTGGAAGTTACAAGAAGCAACTTGGATATTCTTCACCTGACATCACATTGGACTGGAAAGATAAAAAATGTTTTTTAATATTCATGTGACTGGAACAGAGATTCCTGATAAAGGAACCAAAAAGGATGGCAAAATAAGTAGAAGATATTTAATACATCAGTAATTCCAAATTATTAGCTACAGTAGGGCATTGTTTTAACTTCATAGCTTTGAAGAAAAAGTAATACGTTAACTGAAAGAAGGGATTAGAATGGAAACCCTATATTAGTAGGATGCTCAAGACTTCAGTGGAATCTTAACTTTCTTTGCTGCGGGCAAATGAATGTTCAAGTGTTGTCACTGAAAAATGTTCTAATGGTTAAATTTAGCTGTGTCTCCTCTCTTGACCATGTAGTATGTTTATATCATTAGCTATTTTTTCTTTGTTTCTCTTAGCTATGGAGAAAGTACTTCTGTGTCCTTCATGGATAAATGAGTAAAGGAAAATATGGTTGAGGTACCACTTTTAACACTAGTGAAAAAGTAAAGAAATTGTATCTTAATTTTTGCGTGGCTTGAAAATAGTGCTTGTAATAAAATGCAAGTGAAAAGGCCATACGTCTGATATGTTTACCCTAGATTTTTAGACTCCTTTTCTCAGGTATTTTTCAGCTAGTTTAGTTTTTATAATGAATGATTTATTATTTAAAAATTTTTTAATGTAGTTTTACTGGGATAGTGATGCTGTCTTTCTCCTTTAATCTGTTAATATGGTGGACCTTCATTAGTATTAAGTGATCTTCTATTCCTGGGTTTGTTTCAACTTGGAGTTTATGCAGTTTTAAAAAATACCTGGATGTTAGCTGTTTGCTAATATTTTCTTTGGTACTTTTGCCTCTTTATCCTTTCTGGCTATCCTTTTTTGGGTTTGCTTTCAAAGTTATTTTCACCTCTAAAAGTGACCTGGAGATTATTCCTTATTTTTCTGTTCCCTAGAAAATGTTGAGAAATACTGGAATTATCTTTTCCTTGAAAAAGATGTGTAAGTTAAGCTTGGAGTTTTCTTTGAGGAAATATTTTAACTATAGATTGAATGTATTGAGTAGTTGTAGGACTAATCATACTATTTCTTTGTGATAAGTTGTATTTTTTCCAGATGTTTTATCCATTTCATTTATGTTTTCTAATGTCTTGGTAAAAAAATGTTTCAAAAGTTTTTAAATTATTTTTCTCATTTCTGCTTTATCTAGACATACATTTACTGTTCTCTTATAAATATTATCTTGATATCCTCTTTAAATATGATTTGTGAGAGCTTAGATGTTATTATTTCTCACTGTACCATCTATTTCATTCATTTTTCTCTTACCTTTATTCTTCCAAAGTTCTTGTATTATTTTATAGTTCTTTTCTAATTACTTAAGTTGCATACTTATCTTAGTATTTTCTGTACTTTATTCTCTTCTGATATAAATTTCTATGGTTTTAAATTTCCCTGAAAGTACACTTTTAGCTGTATTCAAAGAATTAGACATTACAAATTTGTTATGTTTTAGTTCAGTAAATGTTATAATTTCATTATGGTTTTCATTGATCTGTGAGTTATCAGGTATGACATGTATTTTAAATTTCCAAACATGTGGAGTTTTACTAGTCATCTTTTGATGCTGATTTCTAACCTATTGGTCCATTGACCATGTGACTTTGTAAAGGGTATCCAGAGCTGAGTTTTGCAGCAAACAATAATTCTGATTATTTTTCCTTTCATGTATGATTTTAATAGTAGTCTTATTACATTATTTTACTTCTTGATTTTCTATATTCTCATACTTAAGTCAGCCAAAATTGTGGCCAAATTTTTAGATGTCCTTTCAGATACTGAGATGTAATCAGATATTCTGTTGGTTTTATCTTCTTGGGGAATTATATCCTAGAGCCATTTGATTGCTCCAGTTGGACTGGTTTTTCTGTATATCAGGGACAAAACTGTCTTTCTGGGATCTCTCTTCACCATCACTCACTCTGGTAATCCCCTACAAATCTCTGCCATGTCCACCCCTGACACCTATTTTCCATATCGTCTTCCTTCTTAGTGTTCATTGTTTTAGGATCTCATATCCTTCACGTCCTAAAAAAGGACGAATGATATATTTTTTTTTATTTTTCTAGGACATGTATTCTAAAATTAGTATCCTGGCATACTTGATCGAGAGACTTGGCTTAACTTAGCATGAATAGTATGTTACAAATCTTTTTCTTTCAGAATGTTGAAGATACTTTGCCTTGTTAACTAGTTTACAGTGCTGTTGTTGTGAAGTCTGATGCCATTTTGATTTGTGGTATCTCATATAGAGAGGGCTGTATTTCTCTAGGGAAACTTGTAGGTTTTCTCTTTGCCCCTAGTTTTCTATTATGGCAAAAAACAATTACTTTTGCACCAACCTAATAAAATTCCACAATGACTTGATTTGTTATGGGTCAAATTTATTTCACATGTTGGTTACTGTGTGGGTCCTTGTAGTTTCAAAACAGGAGTCCTTTAATTATGGGAGATTTTATGATTTCCTCTCGTTAGTTTTCTCTGTTTTCTATGTCAGACATACTATTACTTGCGTTTTGAACCACCTGGATGAGATTGTTTCTCCCAACCCTTCCTCCCTCCCCCAGACAGTCTGTTCAAATTTTCTTTTCTTTGACTTTTATCTCTATTCTTGAAAGACTACTTTAGTCCTTTCTTTAAATACTTCTATTGAGTTTCTAATACCTACCATGTATTTATACAATTTAAGAGACTTTTACATTTGAAATTTCCATCATTTAGCATATTCTAGTGTAATTGTTGTAATAGCTTATTATATCCACATCAAAATATGAGTGATGTTTATTTGCCTCTATGTTTTCTTCCCACTTACAAACTGTTTTGTCCGAGTTGTTTCATTTCAGTTTTGTGTTGGTTTGTTTCTCTCTTTCAGGTGAGAAACCTTTCTGCAGCTATCTGGTTTTATTTGATTGTTGGCACAAACTTAGGAGTGTGGAACTAAAAACCTAAAGGAAACCTATATGTGCTTGAGCAGAGTTTGCCATCAGGAGGGCTGCTATAGTGTGACACATCTCACTGGGCTCACCTCATTATTACCTCTTTCTTTTTAAGAAAGTCAGATTCTCCAGAGGGGAAAGAAATCCAGTTTTCTCTCTTGAGGGTAGAAGCCTCCACTGGCTCCTGGGAGCTAAGCAGAAAAGAGGCCTTGGGGAATTGCAGAATCCAGTGTGCATACATGCATTTAATATACCTTACAAAACCTTCCACAAAATATCACCTACAGTTCAGACAGCCTCTCTTTACCCCCTTTTGGGAATAAGCCTCTTCTCTTCTGGTGTGGAGGAGGGCACTCACCTGGCTATGTGGATGAGACAGAGAATCTGTATGCCTAACTACAGCTTCAAATTCTTACCTTCCCATTGTCATATTTCATTTCCTCTTCCAGGTGTGCCTGCTGTCCCCAGTCCTAAGCTGTTAAGGATTCTGCCCACACATCAATCACTTCTATGCTTTGCTCACTAAAAGCTTAAAAGTCATCTTTCTCCATGAGGCCAAACCGTTTAATATCATTACACCTGTTTTCTAACATTTATATTTGTACTTTCTTCTTGTATTGTCCTGTCTTTGTGGGTTTATGCCTTTACAAAATATCTCTTACCTACTAATAAGTCCTAGTTGGGGAATATTGTAGGACTACGAGAGAAATGACTTGTCTGTTTCCCCGAGATCCTTATTGTTATTTCGCATAACTGATGCTTGTTTAGCTTTACCCCTGTGTTTACTGTTTCCCTTGCACCCATTCTTGCATCTAGAAGCATTTTCCTTCTTTGAGATCTGTATTTATTTTATTTTTTTTAATTTTTAGTTGTTGTGGGTACATACTAGGTATATATATTTGTGAGGTACATGAGACATTTTGATACAGACATGCAATGTGCAATGATCACATCATGGAGAATGGGGTATTCCTCCCTCCCAACATTTATCCTTCATGTTATAAACAATCCAATTATACTCTTTTAGTTATTTTAAAATGTACAATTAGGTTATTATTGACTATAGTTCACCTTGTTATGCTATCAAATAACACGTCTTATTCTTTCTGTTTTTATTGAACCCATTAACCATCCCCACCTTCCCAACCCTCCCAACCCCACACTATCTTTCCCAGCCTCTACTAAGCAACCTTCTAGTCTATAAGCTCATGAGTTTTTATTTTTAGATTCCACAAATAATATGTAATGTTTGTCTTTCTGTGCCTGGCTTACTTCACCTAACATAATGATGGGATCTGTATATCTTAGAATACCTTTTAGTGAGTTCCTTTTGCTGGTCAGTACCATTTTATTTTTCATTTATTTTCCTCCTTTGTCTTAAAGTGTGTTTATTTTGCCCTCATTTGCCAAAACATAATTTTGCAGTAAAGTGTATTGTTTAAGACACAGACGCGGTAGCTTACATTCTGGGTCTGAAGCTTACGTCCATCCCTTAGCAGCCATGTGACTTTGGGCAGATTCTACACCTCTAAGGTTCTTCTTCTGTACAGCCAGCGTAATAAAATTTATCTCATCAGGTGTGAGGATTAAATGAGCTAATATATGTTAAGCACCTGAAACACTGCCTAGCACATAATGCGTGCTGTTATCATTTTTATACAGTTCTAGGGAGTGATTTTTGGAATGCATGTCTTATGGAAATTCTGGAAAATTCCTAGCCATATGTCTTCCACTTTTGCTTATCCCCCATGCCTATTCTTTGTTCCTCCTGGTTTTCCTTTTGAATATATTTTGAATGATCTTATTATCTCTTCCATCTCTTTTTACCTCTCTTTCATATTTTCCATTCTATATCTCTTTGTGTCCTTCCAAGTTAACTGCCTACCTCTAGCCTATACTATATTAATTCTTCCGTGGTCTCTGCCTAATTTGTTATTAAGCTGTCTTTTGAGGCTTTAATTTTAATGATTATGTTTTCCGTGTCTAGACATTCTATCTGCTTTTTTTTCATGTGTTTCTGTTCTTTATTCAGAGTATCATTATTTTCTGACCATTTGACCCCTCTCTTATTTTCCTTTGTTACTTTATTTAAGTCTAAAATATTTAGGTATTCATTCATAGTGTTGTTCTGTTAGCTCAGAATATTGGAAGTGCTAATCTTTGATTTGTTGATCTGCTGACTGTTATTGTAGTGAATATTTTTGCCTTTTTAAATTTTTGATGTGAATTTGATCTTTAGCAGAGTTTCTACCTACCTGAACAAACATGTGATACTTGTTAGCCTTGGTTTAAGTACTGTCCTTAACTAGCAGCTGTTATTGCTGATGCCAGGAATTTCAGGGCTATACATCTGGGAACTGCTTTATGTTAGTACATTGGCTTGATGTAGCCCAACGTAAATAGTCAATTTTCATTACTGATGGTAGTTATGTTCTATAAAGTCACTGCTAATACTGAATTTATGAATATGGAACTATTGCTCCTAAGAGAAATACAAGATTAGGTTCCTTTGAGCCTCTGAACGTTGTCCTCAATCAAACAATACCTCCACTTGTTTTGTCTGTGTTTCTGCTTGAAGACACCTTATATGTTGTTGCTTCATTGACCCTGAACTCATGGCCAACTTCACTATAACACATACATGAAATGAACATAGCTTAGCTAACACCTATATTTTCTTCATAGGGCACTTCACAAACTTCTTGAACATAGAAACGCTAGACTGCACTTCAGTACTACACTGGGGAGCCATTTTAACAGCAAGATTACCAAAAACAGTGCAAACATGAAAAATGTTGCACAAAATAGGTGGTGAAAAGGACAGTTGTTTATATTCAGAGCTGAAACAAGAACATAGAATGCCACTTTGGTCAGATTTGGCTGGGATATGCCTATGAGGAGACCCCACATTTTCACCACTCTGCACATGCCTGTGAATGACCTTGAAAATGCTGCACATACTGATTTTGGGGTCACAAATAAATTTTAGTGAGTAGGTGCATTTTCAAGTATGAAATCCATGAGTAAGAAAAAACAACTGTTTGTTACATAAATATGAAACCCTAAACCATGTGAGATATAGGCCCAGTAGATTGAGTTTTTGGTTGAAATAATACTCATTTCCACCATTGCTTCTGTCTTTATTATACTCAACTTCAGTGAGAAAGAGATGAACAAATTAACTTTCTAGTCCTTTCCCTGGGTCGATGGCTGGCTTTAACCATGAGTGCAGACTTTCAGGAATGCAGGAAGTGTGCAAAACGTCTTATTTCTAAATGGCAATTTCCTAGGCTTAAGATCCCATCTCATCTTTCCACATGGGCAATTGAACCTAAGCTACCAGGTTACCAAACTAATCCTGTCATCCTACACACCCTTATTACACTGTCCCAGCAACCAGTGTAAACTGTAGAATTTATGAGTCTGCTTTGTGGCTTTCTGTTTTTCCTTAGATATGCATTTGATTTAATTTTGTTGCATTTTAACCAAGATTGCCAGACAGTTTGTGGAACTAGAATTCTATCTTTTCTTGAACCCCTTTATATTTTCATTCCGTTCTGTTGCTTAGGAAGATAATGTTAGTGAGTAAAGCAAGTTTTGTTTAAGCAACAAGGAGTATTAGGGTCTGGAATGGACCAGAGAAGCCACATGTATTAGTCTGTTCTCATATTGCTATAAAGGAATCCCTGAGACTGAGAAATTTATAAATAAAAAAGTTCTGATTGGCTTATGGTTCTGCAGGCTGTACAGAAAGTGTGATGCTGGCATCTGCTTCCTTGGCTGGCTTCTGGGGAGACCCCGGGATACTTAGAATCATGGCAGAAGGCGAAGTGGGAGCAGGCATGTCACATGACTGGAGCAGGAGCAAGAGAACAATGGGGAGGATGCACAGACTTTTAAACAACCAGATCTCTCACCTAAAACTCACTCACTATCACAAGAACAATACCAAGAGAGATGGTGCTAAACCATTCCCGAGAAACCGCTGCCATGATCTAATCACCAGGCCTCACCTCCAACACTGGAGACTGCATTTCAGTATGAGATTTGGGCAGGGACTCATATCCAAACTGCATCACCATGCTCTTTCTAAAGGGAACTCTCGGTCAGGCATAGTGACTCATGTGTGTAGTCCAGCTACTTATAAGGCTGAGGCAGGAGAATTGCTTGAACTTGGGAGGTGGTGGTTGCAGTGAGGCAAGATCGCACTAGTGCACTCCAGCCTGGGTGACAGAGCGAGACTCCATGTCAAAAAATAAAAAATAGGCCGGGCGCGGTGGCTCACTTCTGTAATCCCAGCACTTTGAGAGGCCGAGGCGGGTGGATCATGAGGTCACGAGATCGAGACCATCCTGGCCATGATGAAACCATGAAACCCCGTCTCTACAAAAAAAAAAAAAAAAAAATACAAAAATTGGCCGGGCGTGGTGGCACACACTCGTAGTCCCAGCTACTCGGAAGGCTGAGGCGGAAGAATCGCTTGAACCCAGGAGGCGGAGGTTGCAGTGAGCCGAGATTGTGCCACTGCACTCCAGCCTGGCGACAGAGCAAGACTCCGTCTCAAAAATAAATAAATAAATAAATAAAAATAAAGGGGACCATCACTATTCAGCTCCCCATTTTGAGTCATTTTATTATTCTTAAACTTATATTTCCCAGCTTAACCTCTGCCCTGAACTCCAGGGTCAAATAACTATCTGCCAGTTCCACATCTCTGGATATCAGCAGACATCTGAAGCTTATATTTTCAAGCCATAATTTTGATTTTTCCCATAAACTTGATCTTTTCTGATGTTCTCAACCTTGGTAAGAGGGCACATTTGTTGCATTGTTCAGATCCAAACTGAGAGTCATGTTTCACCTCTGTCTCTCTCATATTCCACATCTATTTAGTAATAAATTGTATTTATCTTGAAAATATATCCAGAATCTAGCTACTGCTCACTCTTCCCACCAGTACCACTTTAATGAGAGTTAACTCACCTCTCCACTCCCCTGTGGCAATAGCTTCTGACATATCCTCTAATTATCACTCTTTCTAGTACCGCCCCACT
Organism: Cacajao melanocephalus; assembly: GCA_963573385.1. Taxonomy (NCBI): domain Eukaryota; kingdom Metazoa; phylum Chordata; class Mammalia; order Primates; family Pitheciidae; genus Cacajao; species Cacajao melanocephalus. The sequence continues at coordinate 3,217 of CAUYLG010072871.1, read as the reverse complement.
GCTGTACTTTCCTCGTCTCCATCCAACAACTAGAATATTTCCTATAATTTCAGGCTGAACATATCGATACCTTTGTGGACAGAACCTCCAATGGCTTCTCATAAAGGCTAAGAATAAATTTTACTCATTACGTTTGGTCCCAGGGCTCTGTCCTGGTTCCCATATGCGATCTTCCTTTTCCTCGCACCAATCTTGCCTTTCCTATAAGTGCCGTGAATGTTGTCACCCAGACCCTTTCCCCAGGTCTGTACGGCTTGCTCCCATCATCCAGGTCACTGCTTCAGTATTATTTCCTGAAAATTGCTTTCTACCCTCTGTATTTTCTCCACAGCTGTGATTACCTGACATTTTACATCTTTTCTATTTGTTTGTTTGTGGAGAGATATTAAGACTATGTTGTTCACTGCTACGTTCCTAGAACCTGGCAGTGCCTGGAATGTAGTAGATGCTCATTCAGTATTTGTTTAATAAATGAAATGGTGAATGAGAAAATGCAGGACCAAAGCTAATCTCTTTTCAAAATAAAGCAGAATTTGTTCTTTACCTGAATTGTCTTGACATTTTAAATGTCAGGAACTAAATTTAAATTTTATAAAAGCACAAAATAGGCCAGTCCTGTGAGCATAAAGCAAAACAAGTGTGAGGGCCAGATATAGCCCAGGGGTTACTGGTTAGTGATCTCTGACCTAGAAGTTGAGAGAAATTAAAAGGATTATATTAGATTATGAAGGTTTCTACCCTCTCACATAACCAGGTATATAAGATAGCATCTAATCAGCCTGGAATTGGTTTATTGGTTTATTTTTGCCTTTTCTGTCCCTCCCCCATTTTTTTTTTTTTTGCTTTTCTGTTCATTTTGCAATATTTTTATAGAAAGCAGAAATCGACCATACTGCTACTATTAGCAGAGGGTAGCACATTATTCACTTTTCTTAGATTATAATACATATTTAAAATTTTTTTAAATTATTATAGATTATAATATTTAGAAGCACATTTAGACATGGAAAGAGAAGTCTGCAGAAAGATTAAAACAAATGCAGACAGTTTTAAGGATAAATCCCAAAGTGGCTGGCTATATCTGAAAATAAAAATTACCAACAATTAGTTAGCTAAAATTGTTGCGTTAAAATCAGTAGAATCCTAATTTGCTGGGAGTTATAGGCTGTGCTATTTCTCATAACTAACTAGTGTGGCTAAAAATGCAAATTTCATCTTTATAAGTGACTTTAATCACATCCAAAGCTGCTTTGCTGTGATGGTCTAAAACCAAGTTAAATTTAAAACCAAATGCTACAACTCAGTATGCCATTCTTAGTGTATGAACTTAAAACAAAACTTTTTAGTAAAACACAATGCTTTTCAACCTAGTCACATCAGAAAGTTGTGACTTTTTAAAACCAAGTATCTGTAGAGATTAACATTTTATCACTAACTTCTCAACCTGTGTATTTATGTCTTTCCATATAAATCAAACGTATTTGTTATTTGCCTTTTAAATCATAAAATCTTTTAGTTTGTACAATAACTGAATGTATCTTGGCATATCCATGGTCTCACAATATTATTTTAGGCTATACATTATGGGGGGAAGTGATGGCTGAGTGATTGCATTGACAGGTAACTTAATCTAAATTTTCACTAGACTTCTTATGTTTACCCACCTATTATGTTTTTGAGGTTCATGTATATGAATGATTGGTATGAAGTGGGCAGAGTATCTTCAAATTAACCAGAACGTTTCCTAATCAATTTTCTCCTAAAAGCATAGTGATATGAGTTTCCATCTCTTGGACACTGTTGTGTTGGAATATGGGAAAGTAGTGCATTATTTGGACCATTGAGGTTGAGAAGAATTTGGAATCTTCATTATATGAGCATACATGTTCGTAATTCAACAAGTGGCCTAATCATAGTAGCATAACCACCAGACATAAAGAAAGGATTTTCACTGTGGAGTTATAATGATAAATGTGAACAACCAAAAGAAATTACGCAAGCTTGAGTTCATTCATTTATTCTGTGAGCATATATTGAGCATTTTCTGTTTGTCAGGCTCTTCACAAAAGGCTGAGCATTTAGGAACGTCCTTGTTTTCATGTAACTTATGGTCTGGTGGGGAATAGAATTTCATCAGATTAATACACAAATATATATAAGCTGGGACAGATACTACCAAGGAAAACACTAGCTTTCCATTTCCCCATAATCCATCTTTGGTAACAAAAATTCAATCTGCATTTTTCCGCTTTAAAGAAAGTGTGGTGAGAAAGAGCCCGGTATGATCTAGACTTGAATCACATGTATTTTAGTGTAGCCAACAAATTGGTGAATGATATGAGTTGGCAGAAGTGGTCACAGTCTGTTCAAGTTTATGTAAGCCATCATATTCCAAGCACTTTAGGGGCTAATAAACAGTGGCATATTTTGATTTATAAGATAACACTAGGTGCTCTTTGGCATTGAGGCTAGAGGGGATCAAAAATGCAAACGAGGAGAATAGTAGGAAACTAGGAAATGATTACTTTTGTTTATAGAGTTGATTGTTAAGGAAGAAACTAGATTTTAAATCTTGAGATAAAAATGGGTCGGGTGCGGTTGCTCACTCCTGTAATCCCAGCACTTTGGGAGGCTGAGGTGGGTTCATGAGTTCAGGAGATGGAGAACATCCTGGCTAACATGGTGAAACCCCATCTCTACTAAAAATACAAAAATTAGCCAGATGTGGTGGTGTGCACCTGTAGTCCTGGCTACTTGGGAAGCTGAGGCAGGAGAATCACTTGATCCTCTGAGGTGGAGGATGCAGTGAGCTGAGATTGTGCCAGGGCACTCCAGCCTGGTGACAGAGAGAGACTCTGTCTCAAAAAAAAATTAAAAAGTCCTTTCCTATGCCTATGTCCTGAATGGTTTTGCCTAGATTTTCTTCTAGGGTTTTTATGGTGTTAGGTCTTATGTTTAAGCCTTTAATCCATCTGGAGTTAATTTTAGTGTAAGGTGTTAGGAAGGGGTCCAGTTTCTGCTTTCTGCACATGGCTAGCCAGTTTTCCCAACACCATTTACTAAACAGGGAATCCTTTCCCCATTGCTTGTTTTTGGCAGGTTTGTCAAAGATCAGATGGTTGTAGATATGTTGTGTTGCCTCCAAGGCCTCTGTTCTGTTCCATTAGTCCACATCTCTGTTTTGGTACCAGTATCATGCTGTTTTGATTACTGTAGC
>CAUYLG010072868.1:0-14628 GCA_963573385.1 Cacajao melanocephalus | reverse complement strand
ACTTGGAACCAACCCAAATGCCATCAACGATGGACTAGATAAAGAAAATGTGGCACATATACACCATGGAATACTGTGCAGCATAAAAAAGGATGAGTTCATGTCCTTTGCAGGGACATGGATGAAGTTGGAAACCATCATTCTCAACAAACTGATGGAAGAATAGAAAACCAAACACTGCATGTTCGCACTCATAAGTGGGTGTTGAACAATGAGAACATATGGACACAGGGAGGGGAACATCACACACTGGTGCCTGTTGGTGAATGGGGGGGTTAGGAGAGGGATAACGGGGTGGGGCAATTGGGGAAGGATAGCATTAGGAGAAATACCTAATGTAGATGATGTGGGGAATGGATGCAGCAAACCACCATGGCACGTGTCTACCTATGTAACAAACCTGCACATTCTGCACATGTATTCCAGAACTGAAAGTATAATAAATAAATTATATACACATTTACTGAATTTAAAAAATAAAAAATAAATTTAACAGTTTTTAACAAACTTTAAGGATTATATGCTTCAGGTTTAGTTTATCTTAGGTTTTTGTTTGTTCAATGAGAAATCGTGGCAATATAGTCATGAAAGTATTCTGGCTTAGCAAAAAATGCAAAATATACTGTTCTAATAGGAAAAAACAGATTGGTCATGTAATACACTTCCTCCTTCTGATTTTCTTCTGTCATTCTCACCTCACACAAAAGCTTATCAAGATGCATTTAACTAGTTAATAGCTACATGAGGACAAGTATGTAATTTCAGTTTTTATATATAGCAAGATACCTAAAAACATGATGTCAAGAACTGTGAAAGATCTGAGATTTTAACCTGTTCTCAAGCAAATAAGCTAGCATGCTGTCATTTCATGGGTGCTGGCAGAAGATACAAGATTTTTAAATCAGAGGCAAAATAAAGTTTCTTACCTATAGCAATAGGAGTAGTTGATCATTTTCTTACTTCGATTCTCTAATGTCTAAATTAAAGACCCAGTCTCCATAGTGCGATGGAAAGAGACAAGTGACCCCGGAGCATGCAGTGGTTACATTAGGAGAGGAACTTCAAGCTTAATATCAATGTTTGGTAATGGGCCTTTGACAAGAGGGACACATTATCTTTATCCTACTAGACAGTCAACAAATCTGCCTTTTGTCCCAGAGGGAGACGATTTTTCTATCTTCCAAGTCTTTTGCTCCACACATATTCTTAAACAGATAGTCCACAACAAAAGCTATCAGTCTCTCTGCTCACAATATAAGCAGAAACACAAAAGACTCATGAAGAATTGGCTCCCAATACATAACAGGTGCATACTTCCAGCTTTTGATTAATTGATAAAAACAAAAACTATTCCAATGATAATCATTATTTTATAGTATTATCTGACACTAATTATTGATATATTCTTAAATGACCAATATGAATGTAATAATCATCATCTGTTTTACTATTAATAAAATAACTTATTAAATGCTTAATCTGTTTTTACTTGAAATTATAGCTTATAATCCTTGTCCTGTAATGAGTTTTCAATCTAAGATATGAAATATTAATAAAAACACCAATATATTGGTCCAAAAATTCTTGAATGGACATAAAGAACATTATTTTCAGGACACCACTGCATTCTATAAATGAGAAAAAAGTTTAATTACATAATTAGAATGAGCCTAGTGAAAGCAACTGTAGAAATATGATAACCCAGGAAAAGGTGAAGGAAAGCAATCAGTTATTGGATGAGAACTCAGAGGAGAAGTTTCATGGGAAAAGGATTACTTCCAAATCTGTTTAGGAGAAAGAAATATCTTAGTGAAGAGTTGGGAAATGCATATTAAAGATAGATTAATCTTTTTATAAAAAGGTTTAAAAAAGAATTCTAGTGTTTAAACTGTAGGACAAAGATCACTGCCACAAACTTGACATATCAAATAAATGGACATTCCTCAAGAAAATGTAAGCTTTTATAAGTGTTATTACATATAAATATATATATATTTGAAATAAAATTTGGTAAGGATATATCCAAATAAATTTTTCTAAAATACTGGTTTGATCATTCTGCTCCTAACCCCAGTGACATCTGTAGAGAAGAAGCCCTAGCTCAGGCAATGCTTCTAAAAGCTGGGAGTGACTTCAGGCTGAAGTATATCTGACTGATTATCAATGTGAAAATAAAATATAAAAACTGTCCTTGGAGTTATTTCTAAACAGAACTAACATCAGAATCATCTGAATCGTCAGAATTGTCTATTTTAGAAAAATCGGATTCATTAAATGAATCTCTGGCCAACAATTGCTCAAGAACAATGTTAACATCACATGTAGGAATGTTATATTTTCTAGAATTTGACGTTTCCAGCAATTGGGAATTACTGTATTTTGTAAATGGAAATACCACTATTAAAAAACAGAATGCTATAAATAGAATAATGTATTTGTTCCCAAAGTTGATATGCTAGAGTGAGACAAAAACAAAAATAAAAGCAAGATATTTTGTGGCAATGTTTTCTCAGGGTTAACTCTGCAGCTGCCAAGTGCCACTGGCAAGTATTCTTGGGCAAATGGGAAAAGGGTTAAATCTACTAGTCTGACACTCCTTTGAATTCAGTGCTTAATTTCATATATTTTAATGTGCAATATTGTTAATTATTCTAAACTAACCCATAAAATACAATTTTAATTTATAAAATTAAAATTTAACAACATTTTATATAAAATAATTTACATAGAGGAAAAGCCAAAATGAATAGGAGACATTCTAATAGATGATGGATGGTAACTTTAGAAAGAATTTAAACTCAAAGCCAAAAAAATTATCTAAATCATAATGTTTATATTAACTGCCAGCTACTTTTTTGAGCACCTTCAGTAAAAACGCAAGAGCTGAAAGGAAGCCAGAGATTTATTTTTTAAGAAATAATGATAAGAGGGATCAGAGAGGTTAATTAACAGCCAGCCTTTTGTTTCATATCTACTCCCTATGCCCAGGACAGATAGTTTGTCCTCAGTATATATTTGCTTTTTAACAGTCTTTCAGCAACAACACAGTACACAACTAACTTGCATTCTTTTAAAAACTTACTGTATGCCTAGTTTTCTCTTGACATATATTATCGTTATATTTTTGGTGCATTAAAGTTTCGTTTTCTTTTTTACTTCATTTTTTCTCATCTCATTTCTACCTTAGCGATTTTGTCTGTTACTTCTTAAAAATTTGCATATCTCAATTTATCTCGTTTAGCATCTTGCCCTGATTGTGTCACAAAATCATTTTAAAAATTTCCAATTTCCTTAAAACTGTTTTTCCTCAGTTATTTTTCCTACCAGAATATTTCAATCAATATTAAAAATCTATTCAAAACCTCTTCCTAAAATTAACTGGTAGGATAAATTTTTTTCATCATCTTTACTTAAATATGTTAAATCTCATTATTTTATAGCTGCTTTCATAAAAGATTTTACATACCTCTATTTATCATCTAATTTGCCTTTACCTATAAAGGGAAAAAAAGCACCAAAAATCAGTTATATATAATTATCTTACATTAAATTTTCTAAGTTAGACAATAATTATGCTGATTATTAGAAGCCAATTTAACATTAATAGATGGCAAGAACCTAACATATAATATATTAGCTATCACTTTAAAAACGCTTTCAGGTTTATTTCTCTATTAATTCTTTCTCAAATTGCTATAAAGATACCTGAGAATGGGTAATTTACACAAAAAAAAGAGATTTAACTGACTTCCAGTTCTGCATGGCTGGGGAGGCCTCAGGAAACTTATAATCATGGCGGAAGGGGAAGCCGGCACATCTTACATGGTGGCAGGTGAGAGACAGCAAGGAAGTGCCACACTTAAAATCATCAGCTTGCATGAGAACTCTCTATCATGAGAACAGCAAGGGGGAAACCACCCCCATGATTCAATCACCTCCCACTGGGGACCTCCCTTGACACATGGGGATTACAATTTGAGATGAGATTTGGGTGTGGACATAGAGCCAAACAATATCAATTCATGCCAACAATCTTGGAGAACAGGTATTATATTTTTCTTTAAATAATGATACTTGAGATCAGAGAGGTTAATCACTAAATTTACGTACCTGTTAAACATTAGAACAGGTACTAAATCCATCATGGCTGATACAAAAGATAATTTGTTAATCTCTATAATGTACCATACTGATTTCCTTATGACACACTGAAAACATACCCTTGGATACACATGTTCATCCTTTTTCTAAATAAAATTGACAAAAAAAAACACTAAGAATTATCTGTGTGACTTTTTTCTTATAAACTGAGAAACTAAAATGTAGCATGAAAGGAAATATCATATAATTCTTGTCATATATACTGCACACATCTATACACACACATTTGAGAAACCTAGTGAAATTATATTTTTATTTTTCACTCTTTCCTTGCATTTTATCAGATGGGCACATATTTATAGTATGATAAAAATCCAAATGTATATATCTGTCCTGGACCTCTTTCCTGAACTCTGGATTTACACTGTCAAATGCTACTCAGCAGTTCCACTTGGATGCCTAACATTGGGTATCTCAAGTTTAATATCAAAGGTGAAATGCTAGGTCAGGAGTGGTGACTCACATCTGTAATCCCAGCACTTTGGGAGGCTGAGGTGGGCAAATCAGTTGAGATCAGGAGTTCAAGACCAGCCTGGCCAACATGGTGAAATCCTGTCTCTACTATAAATACAAAAATTATCCTGGCATGGTGGCAAGTGGCTGTAGTATCAGCTACTTGGGAGGCTGAGGCAGGAGAATCACTTGAACCCAGGAGGTGGACGTTGCAGTGAGCCAAGATCATGCCACTGCACTCCAGCCTGATTGACAGAGCAAGACTCCATCTCAACAACAACAACAAAAAAGAAGCCCTAGCTTTCATCTCCTTGTTCATTCTCCCACTATATTCTCTATTAACGGCATTTCCATTTCTTCAATAGCACATATCAAAGACTTCAGAGATTTCATTCACACTTCTTTCCGTCTTTCACCAGATCTTGTGAGTTTTACCTTTAAAATACATCACACATCTATATTTCCATTGCTATTCTCTGATCTAATCCACCATGATCTCTCATCTTCATTACTAGAACAGTCCTCTAACTTTCTGCTACTCAAAACATGCTTTGCAGACCAGCAGACAGCATCAGCATCGCCAGGGAGATTGCTGGACATGTGGAATGTCAGGTCCAAAGTAGACCTACTGAATTGAAATCTGCATTTTAATACTATCCATGAGATCACAGGTACATTAAAGTTGAGAAGTACTACTATTCTAACTCGCATCCCTACTTCCTCCCTTGCCCTCCTATTTCTATCTAAATAATTATATTGAAATGAGAAATTACATCACTCTTTTGCTCACCACAAATTGGAGGACAATTTGGCACCACGTTTCAAAAGATTTTAAGATACTTACTCCCTTTAACCTTCCAATTGAACTCCTAGATTTTTATCTTATATATAATGATCATCTCAAAAGTTTACAGAAAATGTATGCAAAGTTATGTATGGAAACAGACTAAATGTCTGTTAGCGGAATTATATCTACATGATGTAATAATGCATAGCCACCGCAATGCATGTTTTTATAGAGTATTTGGCCAACTTGATAAACGCAGATAACAAACCTTTAAAAAGGAACACTTTAGAATACATTATATACAATATGCTTTGTGTGTGTCTCTGCGTGTGTGTTTATGTGTTCATGTAGGAAATAAACCAAAATAGTAACTGTGATTTTTACCTGGTGGAAGAATTTTTTTTATGATCCTATTTATGCTGCTCTTCTATCTTTTCTAAATTTGTATTCTTATAGTAACAGGTAACATTTTGCATGTTAATAATGCACTAGACACTACTAAATCTCACAATTATCCAGAGTCTGTTTGAAAAAGTCCATCGGTATTGAATTCATAATTTCATGAAGAAGACCATATTGATCTGAAACAGTTCTAATTGTCAGAAAATTATTATTTATACTATCATGCAGTATGAAAGTGATCAGTGACTTTGTGGTTATCTAATTCAATTCTCTAATCTGTGGGAGAATATGTAAGCAGGAGGGATAAAAAATAACTAAGCCAGCAAAGAAACAAAAATGGTACGGCAAGTTAGTGAAAACAGCAATCATAGTAATAAACCTGACTAATGTAATAAAGAAATTAGGGATAGGTGGCCAGGTTAGATGGCTCGTGCTTGTAATTCCGGCAATTTGGGAAGCTGAGGCAGACACATCGCTTGAGCCTAGCAGTTCAAAGGCAGCCTGCGCAACATGGTGAAACCCCATCTGTACCAAAAATACAAAAATTAACCAAGCATGGTGGCACATGTCTATGGTCCCAGCTACTCTGGAGGCTGAGGTGGGGGATTGCTTGAATCAGGAAGGCAGGGGTTGCAGTGAGCCAAGATTGCACTACTGTACTCCAGCCTGGATGACAGAGGGAAAACTCTGTCTCAGAAAAAAAAATTAAGAATAGAAAAACCTCTTTGGATTGGATGGTCAAGGGTGTCCTGACTGAGCCTTTCTGTCCCAGAACATAGGGACCAGGTGTTAATTACATATTTATTATATGAATAAAGTAAAAAGAATAGCAGTCATAACTAAATATATATTTATATTAAACTTTCAATCCATTAAAATATTTCTCTTTTTGACTTAAATATATTAAGTAGCATGGATTAGGAGCAGTCCTCAGAGTAAAGGTCCCATGGGGACCGCCGTTTGACTAAATTTATAGTTGCTCTACAATAAAATGTCTAGATATATATGTACACAATACTCTCCATCCTCTTTTATACCCTCATTATAAATTTTGCCAGGTGTGGCTAATAAAAAGAAGTACCTGAGCTCTTGCAGATCTTTGTTAGATTATTGCTTTTTGTTTAAATCAATTGGTTCTTCTTTAGTCATTTTATTGATTCTGCTCATCTTTGTCACTAAAGAAAGGTGCAAACATCCACCTTGCAGAAATAACTTTCAAAGAGCTTTGCAGTGTTTCTAAGTGTCTATAAATATTTGCAGTAGAAAAAAGTCCAATTGTAGCCTGCAGGAGTCCTTTAACTTTGGACAGTTACTGTACACATTAATTGGTGCTTGGGTCACATTGTCCTAGTTCCCTTTACCACTTTCTAGTGCAATAATGTGCTGGCTCTGCGTGCTCTGTCTCCCATAACCAGCACCTGCATCTGTTTGTCAAAAGGCTCCCTTCAGGCTGCCCAGGCCCACTTTGTCTGTGTGCAGCTGTGAGGACCGAAAGTGCCTGGGAATTTATGTCCTCAGGGGCATTCCTTAACTGAACACTGAAAGGTGTGAAGGTATAAATATTCCAGCAGTCCTGCTGTCTGATCAGGGCAACTCAAAAGTGTGACCTACACTGGCTCAAGAATTCTCCCAATCATTTGTGACAAAGTTTCCATGAGAACTTTTAGATTCTCACTGGGGTTCCTTTACTTCCTGTGCCACTCCTCCATTCTCCTCCCCTGCTTTTCTTGGAAGACTTCCTAATGAATCACTTTCACAGGAACATTCATGTAAGAGTCTGTTTCTGGGAAGTCCAATCTAAAAATGTTAGTATTGTTATCCATTTCCGACTTGTTCATTAGATTGGGGAGAAGAACTCATACCCAAGGCCTGGCTTTAGGGATTGTGACCAGCGAAGTCACTCAGGGATTTATGCCTAGAAGGAGACCTTACTTGCGTGGCATTCAGGCATGGTCTGTGCCTACCATCTTGAAATTCTTAATAATTTTATATTTGAATTTGTCTTAACTAGTGAAGCCTATGGGACAATGGAGCAAACGCCAAGGGCTTGGAGCTGTGGATCACACGAGACCCTGCATCCTGCCACCTCCCATCTCCCTAGGACAGGCGGGCTCTCAGCCTCTCACACTGACCCAGCAACTGCAGCCACTCTTCTCCCAGAAGAGGCTGGAATGTGGGCTCTGGGAAGGTTACGTTGTGTTGCAGGGCAGGGATTGGGGTATCAGGAAGTTCCTGTCTCACCTCAGAAACATCATGCTAAGGGAATGTAACACTGAATAGCAAACAAAAAACACTGAGACACATAAAGACAGACACCCCAGAATAAAACAAGAGTATTTTTCTTGCTCTTTAAACAAGGAGCTTCATATTTTCACACTGCAGAAAGCCCCACAAATCATGTACCTGGTCTTGCTCATACCTTTTTATAATAACCATAACAAATACCATAGCACCTTGAATGAAAATTATTACCCTATTAATTTCATAAGAATATTCACCAATTAAGCCAAGCTAGGGAAAAATACCCAGCTAAGTTTTTCTGAGCTAACATGGTAAAAGTTTTAACAAAATTTCAATTTCTTCCTCTTATTCTTGGTAACATATACTTAATTATTATTCTAGACACATTATTTCATACAATTCAGATTAGATTTTCCAGTCTCCTTCATGTCTGGACACAGTCATATAACTAAATTCTGGCTGATAACATATAAGAATATATGTTTTGTGGAACTTCCATGAAAGCTGCCCCAAAAAAGCGGCAGATTTTTTTCTCATTTGTCTTTAGTTCTTCTTAGAAGCTGCAATTTATGCAACTCAGACATGAAGCATGAAGCAACTATCTTGGGTCAAGGGGTAACTTTGAGGATAGAAAGCATAGGCTAAGGCAGTAAAACAGAAAGAATCTGAGATCCTTAATTAAGATATCATCCTTTGCTGAATTGCCTACAGCTCCAGACTCCTTTCATGTAAGAGGGAAATGTAAACTTCTGTCTTAATAAGGCACTGTAATTTTTTTTTCTGTTATGTATAGGCAAACTTACCCTTAGCTGACAAAACAGGCAATCATTCTTCCTTAAAGGGATGTTGAAAATCTAATCAATCTCTTTGAGACATATCCTCTGAAAGCCAATGTCCACTGATGTAATAAAAAAAGGTTCTTTAAATTTTATTCCATTACTTGATTTTAAAATATACATTTGAAAAGTTATGCAATAGATTGGGTAGAAGAACTCATACGCAGGTCTGGCTTTAGGGACTGTGACCAGTGAAGTCACTCAGGGATTCATGCTCAGAAGGTGACTTCTCTTGCGTGGCATTCAGGCATTGTCTGTGCTTGTCATCTTGAAATTCTTAATAATTTTATCTTTGAATTTGTCTTTTGCTAGTGAAGTCTATGGGACAATGGAGCAAATGCCAAGGGCTTGGAGCTGTGAATCAAACATGACCCTGAATCCTGCCATCTCCCATCTCCCATCTCCCTAGGACAGGTGGGTTTTCAGCCTCTCACACAGGGCCAGCAACTGACTCAGCACACCCCTGTCACGGATGAAATTGACAACTTTCACAAGGGGGAAAGAATTTGTGGAAAAGCAAAGTGGAAAGGGGTAGTGGAAAATATTTTTGGGGGAATGGTTGGTAAAGTCTCTCATGCAAATCTTCACAGATATAGAAACCAATGAGTCACAATGATGCCTGTTGAGCATCTTTGTTCCCGAAAATTGCATATTCAGAGATGTTGCCAATAACTGCAGGTGTTCCATCTATGCAGAGTAACAAGATTATTTTCCAGTTAAAGTCTGGCTTGGCATAGAAATTTTTCACTATCTGAAATACCAGTGGCCTTAACAGCTTGCAAAAAGGGCTCATAGGATAAGAATTCTTTGTTGATGTTTGATGCATGCACATAAGAGCTGGTTGTACTGAAAGAACAACAGCAGATTCATCTAGCTCTATGCAGAAGGGAAATACAAGCTGCCAGTTCCTCCAGGATGTGCTTCAAAATATTAAAAGAAATATCAGTGATTCTAGAGTAAATGATGTCCTGTTAAAGAGGCATTGATTCAGTTTGCTTTCTCATAAAGTGATTTGATATTTCCAGGACATATTTCCAGGTATTGATTCAGTTTGTTTCACCAAGAGTGTTCCAATATGTATAGATTCTTTCTCTTAGCAATGTGATATGCAATTAAGTAGAATGCTTCAAGACAAGGCTTTTTACTGAGATGAATCTAAGTTTTGATAAATTTCTAGCATTTTAAAATTAAGAGTTCTCATTAAAAATTCCACATAATTGACATGTTTTCAGGATGAGTAAATAAAATATGCTTCTTTAGCTTTATTGTTATCATATGCATTTATTGGCAGAAAACTCTTAGTTATATAGGAGGCATTGCAGCTTTTGTGTATCATCAAACTTAGCAATGAAAATAAAATTAAACGATATGCAAACATTGTGTTACTATTGTTATGCTTTCCAAATAAAAATTAACCTGATGCAAATAAATACAGATGTCCATAATCATGAAGGTGGGCATATTTTTGTTAATTCTTATCAAAGGAATTCTGAGTATCATACTATTTGAAGCACATAATTTTCCATTTGGTGATTTATGATATTCCATGACATATTGCACATGTTTTAAATAGATTTTTGATAAAATTTAATCATAAAATGTTTCATAAAGGTAAACTTGAGAAAACAAAATATTTTTGCAAACTATTTGTAGTTTGGGTAAGCATATCATTCATTTATTTGATTCTCAGGCTGCTGCTTAGTATTGACATAAACATGGTCAAGATGTTTTAACTCTTTGTGTCTCAATTTTCTCATTTGTAGACTAAACATTTTGTCTTATTAGTATATAAATCAACATACATTCAAATTATTTCAACTTTGTTTGAGTCACAGTCTACCAAATTGTTGTTTTGCACAAGCAAAACGAGAATTTAAAAAATTAAGTATGGTTCCTTTTTTTCAAAATATCCATATTTTCTCAAATGTTTGTATCGGATTGAGAAGCAGAATGCAGAATTACAAGAATCCAGCTGAAGACTGGCACTTTAAACTGAGTACAGGTTACAGAAACTGTGATCACATGTGTAATTGTAATATATGTAGGACATATGTACACAAACATGTAAAAGACGTGGAAAATTTAATATATATGGATATCATTGGAGAAAAACTTTCTAATGTGCTTTCAGACTATGATAGAAAATAGTTCATTGAATAAAGAAGATTATAATCACACACTATTCTTCTGCCATCAGATAATATTTATTTGTTGGCCTGTAGTGAAATGTGATGAAGTGTATACAAATATTTTATGACTAATAGGTAATGTCATTTGATAAATACTTAAATGAAATAAAGATATTTTCAGGACGAAATTGAAACAATTATTCAGTTTTCCAATAATTGAATCACTTTTACTTTCTTCATCCAACATTCTTTATAGTCCCCTAGGAATAAAACTTGGAAAAATAAGGAAGAGCTCCAAGGAGACATATTTTCACTAAATATAAATAAAAACTTTCCAGTAGTTACAATTAATCAAATATCAGATGGACTCTTATAAGCAACAATGAAGATGTTCATCTCTATATTTCTATACCATGTATTATTGTTTTCATTCATGGATCACATTAAGAATTGCTGAATGTGCAAATAATCTCCCCATACAATTACTAACAAAAATGTTGAAATGGTAAGTGATAAAAGGCTAGAAGGTGGTCTTGGAAGTGACATCAATCTATTAATTAATACTCTGACAGTGGTTGCTCCATCACTTAGAAATTTATCCCACTGGCCGGGCACGGTGGCTTACACCTGTAATCCCAGCACTTTGGGAGGCTGAGGCAGGCAGATTACCTGAGGTTAGGAGTTCAGGAACAGCCTGGCCAACATGGTGAAACCCTGTCTCTACTAAAAATACAAAACTTAGCCAGGCGTGGTGGCACATGCCTGTAATCTTCGCTACTCAGTAGGCTGGGACAGGAGAAGTGCTTGAGCCCAGGAGACAGAGGTTGCAGTGTGCTGAGATTGTACCATTGCACTCCAGCCTGGCTGACAGAGCAAGACTGTCTAAAAAAAAAAAAAAAAAAAAAGAAAAAAGAAATTTATCCAACTAACCTATTCTTTTGCTCTCTTTTATCCATATGGTTTGTCAGGTCATAATAAGAGAATATTGCAGTCTTTCTACATATACAACAGTCCAGTAAATGATGAGTTGAATATAACAAAACACCAAGAGGGCCTAATTAATCACAGGTCATTCACATCAAAACCTTGTTGGTTCCACTCACAATGTAATTATTTCCATTAGTTCAGACACTACTTTAAAAATGATTTCTCTTATGAATTGTCATGCTATTTGGGTACTTTGCTTCTGAATTACAGCTTTCCCCACTTCAGTTATTTTTGTCTTTCATCAATTCTTTGATTCATAATGTTTCCTCAAATATTGGCATATCTTGGAGATATTGTAGGTTCAATTCCTAACCACCACGAAAAAGCCAAGTCACACAAATATTGTGGTTTCTGAGTACATATAAAAGTTATATTGACATTACACTGTAGTCTATTAACTAAAATGTTATCTAAAAGTTACACACTTAAAAAAATGTGACTGATAAAAATATTAATGATTATCTAAGCCTTCAGTGAGTTTCAACCTTTTTGCTGGTGGAAAATCTAGCCTTGATGTTAATGGATGCTGACTGATCAGGGTAGTGGTTGTTGCAGACTGGGATGACTGTGGCAGTTTCTTAAAATAAGACGATGAAATTTTCTGCATTAATTGACTCTTTCTTTCATAAAAGATTGTTCTGTAGTATGTGTTTGATAGCATTTTACCCACAAAACTTTCAAAATTGTGATCAAGCCTCTTAAGGCTTTCTGCTGCTTTATCAACTAAGTTTTTGTAATATTCTAAATCCTTTGTTGTCATTCAACAATGTTCATAATACTTTCACCAGAAATACATTCCATCTCAGAAAACTACTTTCTTGGCTTATCCATAAGAAACAAGTTCTCATTCATTTAAATTTTATCATGCTATTGCACTAATTCAGTCACATTGACAGGCTTTGCTTCTAACTCGAGTACTCTCACTATCTCTACCACTACAGTTACTTCTTCTGTTGAAATTTTGAATCCCTCAAGGTAATTCATGAAGCTTAAAATTAACATCTTTGAAATTCATGTTACTGTTCATATTTTGGCCTCCTTTATGAGTCACTAAGGTTCTTCGTGGTATCTAGAATAGTGACTCCTTTCTAGAAGGTTTTCAATTGACTTTGTCCAGATCCATCAGAGAAATCACTATATTTGGATACTATCACATTACAAAATTTATTTTTTCTTTAATAATAATTGAAAGTCAAAATTATTCCCTGATCTATGGGCCAAAGAATGGATGTTATGTTAGCAGTCATAAAAACATTAATTTCTTGTACATTTTCATCAGAGCTCTTGTGTGAGTAGGTGCATTGTTAATGATCAGTAATGTTTCAGGAAAAATTCCTTGTGGTTTTGCTTGTTTGTTTTCTGAGCAGTTCTCAACATGGGGCTTAAAACATTCAGTAACCCAGGCTGTAAACAGATGTGCTGCCATCCAGCCTTTATTGTTCCATTTATAGAGCAAAGGCAGAGTATATTTAGCACAATTCCTAAGGGTCCTAAGATTTTCAGAATAGGAAATAAGCATTGACTTCAATTTAAAGTCACCAGCTGCATTAGTCCCTAACAACGTCAGACTGTCCTTTGAAGCTTTGAGTTCTTACACTGACTTGTCTCTAGGTATGAAAGTCTTAAATGGCATCTTCTTTCAATAGAAAGCTGTTTTATCTACATTAAAAATCTGTTGTTTAGTGTCGCCACCTTCATCAATTATCTTAGCTGTATCTGGATAACTTGACGCAGCTTCTCCATCAACACTTGCAGCTTCACCTTGCACTTTTACGTTACGAAGATCGTTTCTTTTCTTAAACTCCATGAATCAACCTCTGCAAGCATCAAACTGCTTAAATTCATATGGAAATATTTAAATTGAGGTATTCTAAATGGGAAATTTTGTAAGTAAATTTAGACTCAAGTAGCTCAATTTATCATCTGCAAACATTATATCATCTACCCCTATGAAATGGGCCTAGCCCCTATTTCTCTCAACTTCAACAAAAGTAAGAGACATTTTCATTGTGCTTGAATTTTTTAGCTTTTTAATATTCCAAATATTACTCTTGGAGTTTCAAATAGCACTTGTGCATTCTATATAAGGAGCATAGACAGATAAACCATGTTATAGCAAATATTTTTTTCAAAACATGTAAATAACTGTATTATTTTTTAAAGTTTCTTTATATGGTGTGAGGAAGAGGTCCAGTTTCAATCTTCTGCATATGGCTAGCCAGTTATCCCAGCACCATTTATTGAATAGGGGATTCTTTCCACATTGCTTTTCATCAGGTTTCTTGAAGATCAGATAGTTATATGTGTGTCATTTTATTCCTGGCTTCTCTATTCTATTCCACTGGTCTATGTATCTGCTCTTGTACCAGTATCATGCTGTTCTAGTTATTGTAGCCCTCTAGTATAGTTTGAAGTCAGGTAGTGTGATGCCTCCAGCTTTGTTCATTTTGCTTAGGATTGCCTTGGCTGTTCAGGCGATTTTTTGGTTCCTTATGAATTTTAAAATAGTTCTCTATGGTTCTGTGAAGAATGTCAATTGTTGTTTAATGGGAATAGCACTGAATCTATAAATTGTTTTGGGAAGTATGATCATTTTAATGACACTGATTTGTCCTATCCATGAGCATGGAGT